>JAWPHD010007382.1:0-129766 GCA_037043455.1 Cyrtodaria siliqua
CATTGGATAAAGAAGATTAAACACATCTTAATTGAATGTGGGTCGGTGGACTCTGGAACACACAATCATACCCAACTCCTAAATGGCTCGTATCCGCATGTAAACATAAACTCAAATATTTATTTATAAATTCATGGTACGAAATTATAAGTAGTGCTTATAATTATAGAATATTTAAAACGTCCTTTCGGTTTGAAATTGCGTTTTGTCATTATCAGATAAACAAAGGAAATGTTTGATAAAATTTCGAACAAGAAACAGCAAGTTTATACAATTTGGAATACAATTTATTTCAATCAAAGAGTGTGTCCACTATTTTCTTCAGAAATAGGAGTCGAATTTCATTACCTTTACAAATGCATTTGCTTCAAAGAAATACGAAATCAGTTACTGTATCTAAAACCATCTTATTATACAAGATCAAATGCTTATAAGATTGACAAATTAATCAATAGTAAAACATAATTGTAAGAAACCTAAGTAACTTTATTGTCCAGATATTACTTCAAGTGGCTTAACTCTCCTTTCAAACATGACCTGTATTGTATATATACTTTTTCTACATTCTGAATTAGGTTAGCAGTGTCATACGTTGATAAGTTTCAACATTCTGGAATAGTGTTGACTGACTTGTTAGCAGTGTCACACTTTGCTGTATGTATAGATACATCAAATATATCAATGATATCCTCCAAGTGAATACAGATACTAATGGTTACACAAATTGAATACTAAACACAAAATATCGAGGGCTCAGTGCAAATCTCCTTCTTTATTCATATGTAGTTAGAAAAGTTTTGCGCTGACCCCTCGATACTCTATACGACACGTATAAGTACACCAGTTACATTTTATTTCATATCTTTTAAATGTTATGTACAATTTTGACAAAGCGTCTCCGTGGCCTGAATGTTTAACGACGTTGCGTTGTAAACCTTCGCCTCTCACCGCTGCGGGTTCGAATCCCGCTGGGAGCTCGACTTGTAGGTGAGGAAGTGTCGATTCTTACGGATGGAGGAAGGTGTACAGTACTGGTTCTACCCAGGAAAGGGTGGGTGGTCTGCCTGCACCACAAAACAATCGACCGTCATATATAACCTTACATTGTGTTGGAAATGACTTAAAACTCAATACAAAAAAATCTATTTTGACAATAAAGTCGAATGAAAACGCATCAAGATATTTTTAAGAGATACATAAAATAAAAATGACAAATAATTAATCAGTTGTATAATCTGATTACATTCAATCAACGCTTTAAACATCGTGCCCAAAATCTGAGCAAACTGAATGAAAAATTAATGTGATATTAGACTTTACAATCGGGGCGTATAAATGTCGTCTAGTTTACAAGGAAGTATTAAAGCAAAAATCATAATTATTAAGAATAAACATGCTTTCAATTAATAAAATTACTATAGCGAGGTAAATATATACACGCTTTCTTGAAACTGTTTATTTCTATACGAAAAGTATTCAACTTATAACGTAAGACTTTCATTTTGTACCTGATTCAAACATCTTGACAATCTCGCCGAATATGTTCATTTTAATGTCAAGTGTAATGTTTTTGTCTATAAAACATTATGACATCAACTATAATGTGATTCCTAATTTTGTTGCATCCGTAATTTTGTATAACCATGTAATATGCGTACGTTTCAGTTTGTAATGCTCAGCTTATCTTTTCATATATCTAAATGAGCATAGATAACGTTAATTGTTTGTAGTCTGGAGCATTCAACATATCGTACACAGACTTGATGAATTTCATTTGTTTGCAAGATGGTCCCAATATTTCGTCATTGTTACGCATTGTAAGTATATGTTTCAGTTCATCACTCGTTTATTGGTCAAATTTTATACATATAGTCGAGGTGTAAGTTAATGGCAGCAACGCTTATCCCTGAAAGTTATTAACTCCAGCGCCTTAGTTTATATAAGGGCGACACGCCATACGTTCGCGTGGGTAAGGAAATGATGTAATCTTCTAAACCTCTCAAGGTCATCGCTTAAAGTCATTCCAGATAGCCACTGGGCGTCTTCGTGTTGATGAAAAGAGGTACGACACATGGGGCTGTTTCACCACTCCCCCACCTTCCACCCCCTTTTGGTACGCAGTATTCAGTACCTACGGCCCGGGTACCCGCAAATTATATTATTTAGTATTTACTACGCATAAAAAATAGGTACATGCCTTCAAACTATGTTTTCTATGCAAAAACCGTGTTGAAAACCACAAAAATCGTAGGACATCGTACATAGACCCTTTCGGACTTTTCGCTTGGACCCCAAAACAGCAAAATGGTGCGATACAACCTTTAATACAGTTTTAAATGTCATTTTCTATCACATCTTCATAAAATTAGACGAATAAATAGTAAATTGGTTATTTTTTATGAAGAAATTCATGTTAAATAGTATTCAGTACTCGGGTCTAAAATGAAGGAGTATTTAGTACTCAGCTCTAAATTAGAGAGTATTCAGTACTCGGGGAAGGGGGTAGGGGGGAAACACCCACACACAAGCTCTTTCAGCGGTCCTTCGATATATATGTATCAGTGATTAAGAACTCATCTGAGATTCAGTATAGCTCACACGTTTTATTAGAACTCTTTACAACATCGGGAATGAAGCCATGACTTCTCTTGGAACACTTAGATGTTTACTGGAACAGCCTTCGTAAGAACATATTTGTTCCACTAGATTTTTTTCAACACAAAGAACAAAAGATATTGAGTGTTTTTATGGTCAATGTAATCTGATACAGCCGTGTAAGACCGCATTTATTGATGAGACCCATACATATATTAGAGTGCATATTTTCGGCAACACAGCATGGCTTCCAGTTGTTTTCGAAATAGTCGTTGAGTAGCGTACAATGGAAACTGTATAGCATTATTAGTAAACCTCAGAAGGTACATCGTCTTGTGTATTAGATCATGATGCGTCTTTTGTATCAGATCATGCTGCCTGTACCAAGTTGGGTTAACCACATCAAAAATAGAGTCTGGACAGACCGATATAACAAATACAATATTTAGCAGCATTGTCATTCTTGAGAAGAATTCATTAGGATTGTCAATGTTCTCGTTCAGACTCATACATAACTGTTTGTTTTCTTCACTACTGGCAATTCTAAACTGCTGATTGGTGCTATCTACACGCACATCCTCGATGTTTCCGCATATCGCATCGTTATTTACACCAGTTGGTATCGCTTCATCCAAAAGTGGAATACCGAAGGACTGCTTGATGTGTTGCATGTGTTTTTCCCTAAGGCATTTATTTCGTCGAATTTGAAGTATGATAAATATACTTCCTATGACCTGAATGGATCCCGAAATTACAAAATTAACGCTGAAATCAATAAGTGTCCAAGATCGTGGCATAAATTTGAAATGTTCGTGTTGTAGTACACACATATCCGTAGCATTATGGTCGTGTTTATAAAGCATCGGACTATTTACAACTGCTATTGAAAATATGGTAAGTCCAACAGCCTTTCCGGCGTACGCACCTATGATTTTATGCGGATACAAATAACTGCGAATTTGGTCTAGGGTCACTGTTACGTGCATCCAAGACGAAATCTGAGGTGTCGAATATTGCAAAAACACAACCATGTGGCAGACAAAGCCTGAACTTTCCAAAATATGTAGTATATTATTATATCGAATCCACCTAACTAGCACACACAGTATGAGAACAAGTAAGTCCGTTACCGCTAATGCCATTAGAAAGACGACAGTTGATGGTTTTCTACCCCGAAGTCGCGAAAGAACTGCCATTGATAAAATGTTTCCGGGTACACCAACAGCAATCAAGATTAGAGGATAAACCGTATTCACTATCACCGACATATAATCGTACACCAGTTTCTCCATAGTGGTCAGTGGTCAAGACTGACAATAATCCGCATTAAAAGGATCCCGCAAACGTCGTAATGATTCAAGCAAAAGGTTTAAATGCTATGGAATTTCGTCAACGGACGCACATGTCACAGGCGTGTTGCAATATTAATGAGGCGTTACTCGTATTCATGAAATATTCAACAAAATATCAGCTAACATTTGGTTCCGTCGTATTGTAAGTATATTAAATTAAAGGGACACATGGCAATTAGTTTTGAAAACTCGCTGCGTTTCAAAACAGATTGGTTTTGCATATTATTAATTGATGTCAACAGTATTATAATTAAAGATGAAATAAATGAATGAAGAATGGTGTTTTACGGCACTTCGACACATAAATAGGTCATATGATGCGCAAAAACTGATAAAAGATGAAGAAATGAAGTAGTAATTAAAACTTAATGTAAATATATAAAAATAAAACATTTAAAGATGTGATAGAAAAACGAGAAACAACATCAAATCTACAAAATGTATTACCTTTTAATTAAATATATGCTACCAGATTGAATATCAAAATGATACTAGATGAATAAATCGGGATGCTTTTTTTTAATGCTTGATAAATAGTTCAAGATGATCCTCCGTGGCGGGAAAAGTAAAAACGCTATGCGTCTCTTACAGCTGCGGGTTCGAATCCCCACTTGTAGCTCGAGTTGTCAAGTGAGAAAGTGTCGATTCTTATTGATGACCGGAGGTATACAGTACTGGCTCTACATAGAAAAAATGGAGTGGTCTGCCTCTACCACAAAAAAAGATCGACCGTCATATATGGCTTAAACATGCGCTAAAAATGACGTAAAACACCAAACCAAATCAAGATGGCAATGTGTCCCTTTAATATAAGAACACTCATTTCTGATATTGTATATCATTAGAATTGTTCAGTAAAGAGCTTAATGACTGCATGATTGTTACTAATAGCGATTAACACGATTAGCTGTTATTTCTGAAATGCCTATAATATTGTACATTTTGGTACAACACATCTAACAGATCTCGCCATGAATAAATGCCACTATTAAGAAAAAAAAATTCCCACGGGCGAATTTTCACAAATTACAGTATTGGGACAGTTTTCCCACGGGAAAATATCAAAGTGCTCGTATCGATGTAAAACTTTGTCATATGCAATAAATATGAAAGCCGCATACTATTTCGACATTATATTGAAAGATAACAGGCACTAACATGATATTCTCTATTTTTCCCATGGGAATACTGCCAACATCATTTCCCATGTAAATGCATTACCCAGGGGTAAACGACTTTCCCATGGGAAAATAGGACCTCCCATGGGAAATGCGCGGTGGCATATTATCTACATGCGCGCTGACGTATTATCTACTAGCACGCTAACGTATTATCGACACTCGCGCTGACGTATTATCTACATGCGCGCTGACGTATTATATACACGCGCGCCGACCTATTATCTACACGCGCGCTGACTTATTATCTACACGCGTGCTGACGTATCAATACGCACGGCAACGTCATTTTGAACACAACGCAAAACTATCCAAATCATAAGTCACCTTTACTACACTGGATTAACAAAATATTTTAATTCATATTTAGTGTTTTAAATTAGTAGTATCCCCCTAAACCTAAACGACATGCGTCGCAACCCTCGAAAATTAGACCCAAACAAATGAGGCTTGGAAGGGTCCTGAATTATTTAAATCTATGTTCATATCATCACGCAAACGAATATATAATCTGTGTTCATATCACCACACACACGAATATATAATATGTGTCTCGTTGTGCAATAATAATCATAAATAATGTCGTCTGAGGCACCTGATCAAACGATCCGCTTTTGAGTGGAGTGCGTGGTCCAGTGGTAGAGCGCCGAACTCCAGATCGAGAGGTCGTGGGTTCGATCCTCGCCGCGGCCACGTTATTTATCCTTGTGCAAGATAATTAATCCACATTGCTTAGTACTGGTGCTACCCAGGATCTCATCGAGAGTGATTAATTTAAGTTGCAAAAATTTGTTTCGCAATCGATGTAAAATAAATATGTTTAAACTAATCCGCTTTTGAAAAGACAATGTCCTGCTCAGTGTGTAGAAACCCAAACACCTTATATCATACTAAGAGAAGCACTGTACCTCTCGAATTGTATTATCGCATAAATTAAATTAATATTGTCCAGACACAGTTACTGAGGGGAAAAAGAGCTTCATGAAACTATTGTATCAAAAACGGGACATTTTATTATCAATGCCTTAAAACTCGTGTAGCCTAAGTTGCACTACATTTACCATTTAGTTTCATATTTATTTGTCCAATATAATGTCAGTGTCTATCTACAGTTATATGCATAATAGAGATTATTTAACTGCTGGGATCGATTATAGGGAAATCCTTCATATAATCGAAATAGGCAGGTGAATAATGTATTTTTTCATTTTAAATAAGTTTATGTATTCTTACGGATGGCGGGAGGTGTACAACATTGGTTCTACCCAGGGTAAGTGGGTGGTCTGCCTCCATCACAAAGAATCGACCGTCATATATAACCTTACATGTGTTGAAAATGACGTAAAACATCATGCAAACAAACAAATGATCTAACTGAAATATTACTCCGTACTGGGTCAGCAACATTTTATTGGCATCATGCGTCTCGATATCTCCCAATTAGTAACCAAAATGTGAAACATAGTTGTGACGGCACTTTTTTGTTGTTGTTGTTGTTGCTTTCTTTTTTGTTGTTTTTTTGCTTGTGGTATATTGCACTTCAACAGAATATCTTCTATACCTGTCCAATATTTACCACAAAACTGTCCGTTTTATAGTAACGTTTAAAATTTTAAAAAAACGTGTCATTTTTTTTTTCAAGCAAGGCGCTTTGACGGACAGGCGGCGGGCAATGGACTGACTTTATATTTTGAGGCGCGTTCATCTTTGACAATTGACGATTTTTGCGGTTTCTGTTCAATAACGTTATGATCTAATATTGATGAAACTTGAGGACTATGTTCAAGGGCATAATATTTTAAACAAGTTCGATAAACACAATTCCACCGTGTTAAAGGATGATTAGGCGGATCACACACCGACATTTTTAATTGTATATTCGTTAAACGAGGCTAATGTTACGGGTAAAATGTAACAAGAGATAAGAAAGGACGCAAAATCAGCAACAACTATTTTTAAAATATAATCACCAAATATATTCAAATACTACAATGAAAAATATTCACTTACAGAAAATACGTCAAATGGATCCAGCATTTCTTCAAAATCCGATAAACGAATAAAAGTAGATACAAAAATCGAACAGGAAAAGTATCATTCAAGGACGACAGTCAACCAAAAACACACAAAGAAATAAAGAACAATTTTAAAGATGAATAAAATGCAAAATAAGACATCACAAACACAATAGGGTTGACAATAGGGCTACCGCCTTGAACGGTCAGTGGCTGGGGGTTTAAACCAGGTTGTAGGGTGAACCAAACCTCACTCTTACCGTATCTAACAAACAAGGCAGCATTACTAGGCAATATAAGTAAAACACAAAAATGATCATATATATATATAATATAAAAAACAAAAAGCCTAGAAAGCCACAAACTAAGTACTCAACGAATTGGCAGAAGTCAGAGCAACAGACCATTAAGTGTAGGACAAGACAAAATTAAAGACAAACATAAATGATACCGTCCTATAAGTATTTAGGTATACGTCATCATAGGGTCCACAATTTGTCCGGTCATCGCTCTAAGAAAAAAGCATAGAGGCGAACTGTAAATATATCAACCACTAAACATGCAGTGCGTTGCAAAATGATAGTGTCATAAGCTCTTTTGATAAACTTTTTTAACAAGTTTTATGAAGATTGTATGAAAGTGATTATGACCAAAAATCTTACTAAGAGTGTAGATCACATCACCATAAAAGTCGGGTGATAGTCCTTGTCGCAGAAGAGTAAATTACATTTATGTTTTAAAAGTAGATCAGGCTTACGATAATAAAATTTTGTAAATGTTTTCGAAGTTGGTGGTAACGGCGTCCCTGCTGGAGTAGCTTTTTAGTTATATATTACGAATATTAAAGTCCTAATGACTACAAGCTGCTCTAGAGAAACGAATAAGTTGAGAAACATATGTAACGGGTATCGTCTTCGCTTAATAATTACAAGTATATATGCTAACACATATAAATGTTTCAAACGGGCTGATTGTTTGAGACAGTGTTAATTACATTTATATATTCAGATTACATTTAGATGTTCACTCACCGAAGGAGGAATGCGATATAATCTCGGGAAGGGTTAAATAAAACAACCCACCCGTCTTGTTTCATCATCATTTATCTAACCATAATATATGGAGCACGGCGGACACGACGGAGTGAGTGGTGACGAGTATCGGCTTATTACTATGTATTGACGGTTATACCTTTTGTATAGAACGTCGACTGATCAGTTTGTCGGATATTTAGTTTGACGGATTTATCCGTTAAATAATCCGTTAAATATAACTAGATATATAACGGAATTGTGTATAACGTTAATACGATACAATACTCAGTACTAGAGACATGTTATGTCGTCTAGCGGATTTTGACGGATCTGACGGATATGACCTAGCACCTAGCACACTATAGATGTTGTAAGTGTTGCGGGAGACGAGAGTTATTTGAAATACGCGCTAAGATAATCGCGCCATATACTGAAAAATGAAGTCCAAATCCGTTAATCAATCAGATCGCGCCAATATCAAGACGTGTCTTAAACTGACCAATGAAAATACAGAACGGCAAACTCCGCCGACCACGTCACTACTCCGTCGTCTGCTAAATTCGCCGTCGGAAACACAAGTCATATATCAATCACATAATGATATAATTTCTATGCATTGCCTACTAAGTTACTCGAATATGGAACATAAGAACACATTCGAATGCGGTAATAGAGAATGTAGTTAATCAAACAGAACAATAAAAGTCAACGGAGCTATCCTCAAATTTACAAAGAAATATGCCATTTTTAACTGTTATACGATTCAAGACATGTAAACATCAAATATACAGAAGTATGAAACATAGACAATGTCACTGCAACAATTATTGTGACTTAGAATTAGATAATATTGTGTACACATCATTATTTAAAATGGCTTAGTAATATAATATTGCATAGCATGTTCATCAGCTAATACAAGAAAATCCGGCTTGCTCTAATTTACACTATGCAACAATAACAAAGTGGTGGGTTGGAAACCATCATACACATGCAAGCACATCTAGTACTTTGTACTACACTATTATTAACCCTAGTAGAAAAGAAAGAATTGTCAATGTTCAATATGTCCACAAAATACCGAGAGATGTCATTAAAGGCTTCAATTACTTCTGCTGGAGTATCGGATGAAAGATCTTTCATAGAAATACAATAAAAAATCTGCGACCAGATGAGCCCAGTTCGTACCAATAGGGATACCAACAATGTGTCTATTAAAGGTATTAAAGGTAGTTCCCATACCTAACGAACATATTATTTAAAGAGGCACTACCTATATCTACGCGATTTTTAATGTAAAATATTAAATACTCAATATTACTGCACTTATATGTATACAAAGCTATTCTATGAGTATTCTAAGAAGAAACATGGTTTGTAATCCAGTTCTGTAAATTATTAATTATGATCAAAACAATATCTTGAATTAAATGCTGCCCAGCCGTTTATTCCTGCCGGAGAACTACGAGTTTTTACGATTTTCTCGGACATGCGCAATGCGATTACAAACTATTCGGCGCAGTTCCGATAGCAAACGAATCGATCGGAACTCTTCGCTAATCAGACGAGGTAGTTCCGATTGTAAACGAATAAAAAAGGGTAAAAATATCGGACAGGGAAAGCAGCATTCAAGGACGACAGTCAACCACAAAACACAAAAACAAACACGCAAACAGACAAACGAAAAGACAAAAGTAATAAAAATGCAAACGACATCACAAACACAAAAGGGTTGACAATAGGGCTACCGCCTTGGAACTGTCAGTGGCAAAGTAGGCCACTGGGGGTTTAAACCGGTTCTAGGGTGCACCAAACCTCACACTTACCCTACTGTCATCCCATTAAAACAGGACAGTGTAAATAAAGAAATCCCCGCCATGATCTAAACTCTAACCAACAAGGCAGCATCAATAGGCAATATAAGTAAAACACAAATATGCTCGTGTAAATATAATACAAAAATGCAATAGCCTAGAAAGCCACAATGAAGGTACTCAATGACTTGGCAGAAGCCAGAGCAGTAAGAGAATACACCAGTAAGGGCACGACAAGAAAGACCATGGACATACATCAAACGCCACCGTCCCAATGGGCTTTAGGTAGGCGTCATCATAGGGTCCATAGCCTGTCCGGTCATCGTACAATTAAAGAGGAAAGCATAGTGGCGAACTGTAAAAGGGTCCACCACCAAGCATGCAGTACGTTGCAAAATGATAGGGTCATAACCTCTTTTGATAAACTTTTTAACAAGTTTAACAAAGATAGTATGAAAGTGATCATGACCAAGAATCTTACGAAGTTTATAAATCACATCACCATAGAAGTCAGGTTGTGATAGTCCTTGTCGCAGAAGAGTCCTTAAATTACATTATATTTAGACCGGAAAATCTCCGCAATTGGCTTGTCTAAAACAATTACGAATACAATTTCAAAAATCCGATCTTTTCAATCCTGTTTTTCCCCAGCAAAACGCATATTACATTGGGTGAAATTATTGCCATTTACCTTTTTCATAGTCCTCTTTATAATTAAGTAAAGTTAATATCAATTGGTGGACAAAAAGATATAGGTAGAGCCTCTTTAAAGGGGAAATTATGTGGCATATTGACGAAATGGCTTTTAAAGCAGATAAAAGCACTGCAAATTAAAAATAAGCATATATTTATACATTTTACATCTGTATATGTATATCTTATCAATTTGCAGTGATTTTCTTTGCTTTAAAATATGTTTTGTAAATATGCCATATATGGTAAAAAGGCGCAATAACGTCATCGTTTTAAGATGGTTGCATCCATTTATGTTCTTTGCAAATTTTTAATAGGTCATATCTCCTTTATTTCTCATGACATTTTGATAATTCTTTCAGCTTTTTTCAAGTGTTTCAGAGCCCTTTAAAATACACCTTGTTTGAAAACAGTGCATCAACCCCTTTAAAGCTTTTTAGCATCATTTTCATAATTTACTTCTAAAGATCGACCTGTTTGTCCAACATCTTGTAAACCACAACGCAGTGCATTTCAAGTCAAAACATAAATGACGTGAGATGTACGTCAATCAATATTTGAAGCTAGACATTTAAACATTTTACCATTGACAGCTGATTTAATGATGGACTTGCAAGATAAATAATTGCAACAACTGTAATCTAAAATCGGGAATTCAGGAATTTCATAATAAATTTGTTTTAGTTCCTGCAGATAAAGCAGCTAATAATGTAATTATTGTTTGTCGCCTGCATTACGTCAATGTTTTATCTCTGGAACTCGGCAGCACCAATTCGTATACTCCAGTTAATTCTACTGAGGATGATGTTGTTTCCGCACATATCACTCAGTGCACTACTTTCAAGGCTGGTGTAAACGATAAGCAAAATAAACTGCCTACCATGTACTGGATTCCTAAATTACATAAGAATCCGTATAAGGCTCGCTTTATTTCTAATTCTAGTGCCTGCACCACAACAAACATCTCCAAACTTTTAACTTCTTGTTTTACTGCCGTTAAAGATCACGTTAAACTATATTGTGATAAAACTTATGAAAACTTTGGTATTAATTTATGTTGGTCTATAAAAAATTCAGGAGACGTTCTTGATAACATTTTCAATAAAGGTCAAGTTTCATCAATAAGTACTTATGACTTCCCTACACTATATACAACCTTACCACCTCATCTTATTAAAGACAACCTAATTTCTCATATTCAAAAAACATTCGCTAGAGAAAATACTACATTTTTGGCATGTAATAATATTAAAGCGTTTTTCACTAACGGCAGTTTAGACAATTATACTATGTGGACTTGCTATGAATTTTGTGAAGCACTCATCTTCCTATTTGATAATATTTTCGTCAGGTATGGTACCACCGTTTATCAGTGTTTATAGACAAATTGTTGGTATCCCTATGGGTACGAACTGTGCACCACTTGTCGCAGATTTGTTTTTATTTTGCTATGAAAGGGATTTCATGTTGAGTCTTTCACCAGATACCCAGGCAGATGTTATTGAAGCTTTTAATGACACCTCTCGGTATCTGGATGACATACTGAACATTGACAACCCTTTCTTTTCTAACTATGGTTCAATATATTTATCCTAAAGAACTTCAGCTTAATAAAGCTAATGTATCTGATAATAACGCTTCACTTCTTGATTTACATCTCTCGATTGAAAATGGTGAAATAATTAGCAAAATCTATGACAAGAGAGATGATTTTAATTTTGACATTGTTAATGTCCCCCACTTGGATGGGGATGTTCCCCGAGCAACTTCTTATGGGGTGTATGTGTCTCAACTTATTCGTTTTTCAAGAGCTTGTACTCGAGTTGAGGACTTTAATATTCGTAATCTTTGTATAACTAAAAAGCTACTCAATCAGGGTTACCGTTACCATAAACTTCGTAAAACCTTTGCAAAATGTTATTATCGTAACCCTGATCTTCTTTCCAAATATAAAAGTAATTTAAGGACTCTTCTGCGACAAGGACTATCACAACCTGACTTCTATGGTGATGTGATTTATAAACTTCGTAAGATTCATGGTCATGATCACTTTCATACTATCTTTGTTAAACTTGTTAAATGATGACGCCTACCTAAAGCCCATTGGGACGGTGGCGTTTGATGATTGTCTATAATCTTTCCTGTCGTGCCCTTAATGGTTTATTCTCTTGTTGCTCTGGCTTCTGCCAAGTCATTGAGTACCTTCACTGTGGCTTTCTAGGCTATTTTTTTTTGGTATTATATTTACACGAGCATATTTGTGTTTTACTTATATTGCCTATTGATGCTGCCATGTTGGTTAGAGATTAAATCATGGCGGGGATTTCTTTAATTACACTGTCCTGTTTTAATGGGTTGACAGTAGGGTAAGTGTGAGGTTTGGTGCACCCTAGAACCGGTTTAAACCCCCAGTGGCCTACTTTGCCACTGACCGTTCCAAGGCGGTAGCCCTGTTGTCAACCCTTTTGTGTTTGTGATGTCGTTTGCATTTTTATTACTTTTGCCTTTTCGTTTGTCCTTTTGCGTGTTTGTTTTTGCGTTTTGTGGTTGACTGTCGTCCTTGAATGCTGCTTTCCCTGTCCGATATTTGTATCCTTCTTAGCATTGCAGTTACTAATAGGGGGAACACCCTGCGTCTTAAATGAAATAAACGATTCCTGAAAGGAGACTTTATATGGTATTTCCCTCAAAACAGGTGATCCAAGAGTAGTAACTGAAACTTTTGAGCTGTCATTAAAAATCCTGGTAATATTATTAGAAGGAACATGAAACGAGGTTGCCGAATGAAGATTTAAAGATGTAAGGCGTACATATGGTTTATTTCTAAGAAATGAAGAGTTATTTTGTGGAATTTGTATTGATGACGCAGAGTGCAACCGAAGAGGTGAACTATTTATTTTAAGTGTTTTACTAGTAGACTCACACATGCAATTTCGAAAGTTGTACCACTCTGTGAAAATCGAAATAAGGGCCAATTAGTAGTTACTAGAGATGAGAAATAGACTCGTAGCAAAGATCCATAAGAAATAATATTCGTAATCTTACAGACGGTTAAAAGCGGTTCACATCTTGACAAACGTGTCTAATACTAGATCACGAAAAAAGAAATTACAAGAATATTATATAAACACTGGTTGTCAATCAAAACAGTCTGGCTAAAAAAATCAATAATACACAACCAAGATATTTAAATATGTGCTAAAAAGAGAAACAACTTGACAGCTATAGATCATTATATACATGAGGGTAACACTAAATAAACCGATGAGGATGACATTTCTTGTAATGCAATTGCATCAGAAGAAAATGTCATGATATAAACAATTTTAGATCGACTGGTGTGTTCCAGTCGTATGCGATTGACTTTAAAGGGGCACATGGCAATATTGAGTTGTATTCATGCATAACAATTAGAGGACTACCTCGATGTTTTAATCCTGCCTCATTTTGACTTTAAAACTGCTTTCTATAATTAAATAAGATTTCAAATTTCTTCAATATTATGGCATTTTTTAAATACAGTGCATTGGGTAGTAAAGGATCACTTTGGTTAAAAGCTTAAATTTGAAACTAAATTAAACTTTCAAGACAGTTTCTTACTAGATTCTGCTCTCTCAACAATATGCTAACCAACATTATTATCAACTATGCCATATACTTTTGTTAGTTAACTGTTGGAAATTTGCCATTTCGCCTGTTTACGGAATCAATGTCCCTAAAAGTTTAAAACTCCAAATCATGGATCTTTTCAGGCCTGAGCAATTTAAACCAAAATGTATTTAAAAAACATCTGTTAGTTTTTTATTTAATTTTAACTGCATTGTTCTTTTCATTTAGTAAACTCACATCCTTCAGGCAGTAACGGATCACTTTACTTGATAGGTGCTACACTAAGTGGGTAATTACTCAAGGAAATATGTGCGGAATCTTTGTGCTAATGTATAGTTGAATGCTTATATGATCAATCTATGGAAAGTTTCATAAAAAACAAATGCATACGAGATGAATAAATGCAATGTAAACTACAAGACACTTTTGAATAAATTAAATGTAAACTACAAGACACTTTACTGACGGACCGAATTACCAATGTACTTGCATTCTTCACCAAAAAACGTTTCTAAGTAAAATGGTCAATTATAATGATTATTACTATTATTATTACGTATTAATACTCGTACGTACATAAGTTTGCAAACAAGGCATATAAGTTTACAACAATGACATATGACATACATTATATCTAGAAATATATAATTTCGGTATAGTGCTTCATTTCGTTAATTAAATGCTTTTAAAACAAAGGCACACAGTTTGCGAATATATATCTTATTTTGTGAATTTAATAATTCCAGAGATGTTATCATATTTGCCCTCTAATAAAAATATTTAGGAATATATTGCTTCCTTGGCATTATGTATGTTTGGCATTCCAACACAAAATGGAACTCATCTTCAAGTTTATTTCAAAATAAACATATTCTATCGTTAAAAGGAATTCTAATGGGTTTAACCCATCTACCCGCTTCGATTTGCAGCCTATGAGATGAGTTACATATAGTCACGATTAGTAAGTGTGTGACACAGTTTGAAAACATTTATATTATCTAGATATGGTTGAAACTGAACATGTGCAATATGTATATAAAATAATTGCTCTAGTTGAGTTTTCTAATCGATTGTGCCAATTTTGAACAAAATTATCATTTAACCGTTGCTTTACAATTGCAAGAAATATATTACAGTTACCATGGTTACCAACACTTTGTTGTAAAGATGCATCATTAAATCCAAGAGAGGACAGTAAGTGTTTTAACTGGGAAACCCAGTTTAGTTTTAGAGGATATACTTCAGTCATTAATCATCATGTTGTAAACTATTTTCACTTATTCACGATCATGTAACCCACACAACTTAATAAAGTAATACCTCGGTAATTTTCTACATCATTAATGTTGCCATTTTTTGTGAAAAGGAATAGCATACCCTTCTGACCAGACGTCTAGGAAATACCCAATCTCAAACACTTTATTAAACATTTTACAGATAACTGGTGATAAAAAAGTTTTACCATGAATGAACATTTCATTTAATAGCATATAAGGTCCAGACGATCGATTTGAATTCAGTTGCTTAATTGATTTTATAATCTCATCCTCAGTAAAATACACATCCAACTCTTCTAACATGATGTTAAAATTATTATTTTCGTAACGTTGATTAAAATACAAGTTTTACAAGTTTATTATCAAAATTCCATCAGGCAAATAGCCCATGAGGATATACATTTTTACAACACATATGACTGACTGTTAAAATATACAATATTCACAACTAATATATTTTACAAATTTCATTCAAAGTTCATTAAAATATACAAAATTAAATCTGGAACAAAGAACTCGTTATTTGGACAACTTTAAAATAGTGTTCAAAAGAAGACGATGGTATATATGCTGGCTTAAGTCCCCCGATGCTTCTTTTAGCATATTGCAATACAAGTTTGCATTTTTATATCTTGCGTTTACAAATGCAGCTGTTTTCACTTTATCATAATCCGTCCTACAATTTCTAACAATAGATTTATAACGTGACCGAGCTTTAACCATATTAATTCTATTCATGTCACTTTTGCTTTCTCTATATTTGTTTAACTTTTGTTAAAAATAAAACTTACTTTTATGACACTTATCATTATACCATGATTTTTTTATTGTTATCAACTCCTAGTATACAGACAATTAACGTGTTCAAGAACATAGACGTTCGCTTAAATAAGTAATCAACGACTAGTAGAAAGGCAGTTACAGCATATAGCTGTTCGCTAAAGTAAGCAATCAACACCTAGAGAAAGACAATTAACTTGTTCAAACATATAGCGCTTCGCAAAAGTAGGTTATCAACGCCTAGAGAACGGCAATTAACGTGTTCAAACATATAGCGCTTCGCAAAAGTAAGTCACCAACGTCTAAAGAAAGGCAATTAACATGTTCAAACATACAGCGCTTCGCAGAAGTAAGTCATCAACGCTTAGAGAAAGAAATTTAACGTGTTCAAACATATAACGCTTCGCTAAAGTAAGTTATCAACGCCTAGCAGAAAGGCAATTAACGTGTAAGTTATCATAACTCGTTTCTTACATAAATCAAAGTACTGAAAGTACTGAGAATGCAAGGTTTGATAGGAAACTTAAAGACTGTATGAATATTGGCATGATTGCTGGACATTTAAAGTGTCCATAAATTTGACATAGTTTTATCCAAATTGGCGATCTTGGGCGACCTACAAAAATCTTAGAGGGTCGATCCGTTCCAAATATATAATATTGTTATCATTTGTCATTAACCTGTTTCAAATCTGGACTAGAATATTATTTTATGAAATTGCTGATGGATAGACAGATGTGTGTTGTATGGCCAAGCTGTCACTCAAGATGACCTCCATGTCTAAAAGTATGTCATTTACAGAGTGGCGTGTATAATAAGTCTTCTGGGAACAAAATGCACAAGAGGGCCTGCCTGTATCACTCTACTGGCTTTAATAGTCTAAGGCCTACTGGAAAACAATTTTTAAAAAAATCAAAGGCTAGATAACTCCGATGTGTCTAGTCTGCTGCAACTGGATTTGAACTTGAAAACGCCTTCTGCTGCAGGGACAAATAAGGCACTACCCGTTGCTTCAACTTCCGTATGTCTGTCCCACACATTGAAAATAAACTTTACTGTAGTATTTACTAAAAATAAAAATACACATTTATAGGTGGAAGAAAGAATTGAAATTGACTATAAGTAAATACAAGGGTAAAAGTGGCCATAATTTTGATAAAAAACAACAACAAGAAACAGAACAGAACCTAGATGGACGAAGTAGGTTAAAATGCCACAGCCATGTGCAGTTTCATGATTTAGTCGGTTTCGAAATACATGTTTACAAACAAAAGATTAAAACTGTTTGTAAGTACAATGCCCGAATTCACCAAACATTACTAAGAAAATGAATAGACTCCATGATATATTTTTGAAAATGGACATAAAAACATTTTTTAAAATATGCATGCAAATAAAAATAAACATCAAACAAAATGCAACTCGGTTTAAACATTTGTCATTATGAATGAAACTCAGATAATCTGGAGCGTGACACTTGTTATGAATGAATACTGATAATCTGGAGCTTGACACACGTTATGAATGAAAACTCAGATAATCTGGAGCTTGACACATGTTATGAATAAAAACTCAGATAATTTGGAGCTTGACACTTGTTATGACTGAATATATTTTGATCAGAACCTGGTCAAACACGGACTTTCCAAATTAGATGACGTCATGACGTCACAACGTTCAGGGATGTGGCCATTTTGGATGACGTCGTTTTGTTAAAACTGTCAGCGATAGAGTGAGACAGACACTGATTCATTTTATAGTAAAACAACTTAACAAATTCGATCAGTGAAAAAAACGTCAAGACGTCATGACATAGAGACACGTGTTAACGTTCTTGCACAGCTAGACCCTGAACTCTACAATCTATGGACGTTTTGAACAAATCCAATCTTAAATACAGAATATATAACGATAACAAGATTTCTATATATACTATATTCCAACAGAATAACAAACCATTGGAGTCTAATATCTAAACATGTTTATTTATTTCATCTTATCATTAATAATAATTGACTGACATCGTGAATCACTCAAACCCTTTTGATATAGTTGTTGCTATATACAATAATACATAATAAATACATTGAAACAACTCTAAATATATTGAAACAACTCTTCCCCCGAAAATCTCGTTTAATTTGGGCTCTTTGCGCGAATATAACACTGTCAAGCGAAGGTGCGTGTGACGTCACTCGTGTTTCTCCTTGATGAGAAAACACCTTGCAAAAACTCGCTTGAAAACAATATCGCCCACAATTCATACATAATGAGATTTTCGTAGAGGGGTCACACCACTATTATCTCCCTTGAATACTCGTGCCCTACAGATGAAGGAGGTAGATAAAAAAACAAGTTCGCTTTTCTACATTTTACAGGATACATTGATTTATCTTTACCAGGTTCTAAATCTACAGTATTTTAGGAAGAGATCACAGAAAAATGCATGTTGATATAAGATTTCTAGCTAATTCTGCCTCATTTTACACATCATGGGTCTAATCTGCACGGGGTTGTATTTTTTTCTAAATTTTGATAGGTGTCACGCAAACATGAAATTAAAAAAAGTTCAATCTGGTAAATATTTGTTAAAAGTTAATAACATGCAGATATTGGATCAATGTGAAGAATTTAAGCATAAATACATGTTGCAAAATCTTTTGTATCTCTATGCCACGAACAAAAACATTACAATGGGACCCTATGGAAAATTAATTGTAGTGTGAGACGTTAAGAAAGAGCTGCAGAATGGGTATCTTTTATTCGTTATTCTTAAGGCATTGCGATTTAGAGCTGCAGAAGGCATTTTCATCCGTCATCTCTAAGGTATTGCGCTTTAGAGCTGCAGAACGGTATCTTTCATCCTTTAATGCTAAGGCATTGCGCTTTAGAGCTGCAGAACATGTATCTTTCATCATTCATCTCTAATGCCTTGCAACTTAGAGCTTCAGAATGGGAATTTCCATCATTCATCTCTAAGCCCTTGCGCTTTAGAGCTGCAGAACGGGTATCTTAAATCATTCACCTCTAAGCATTGTTTGTGTATCTGTGAACGTTTCAGACATGTTAGGACACAGTTAACACGGTTATTCATAAATCCCGTCTGTGTATGTATCGTTACTTCAAGTTATCTTCATATTGCAGGAATTAGCTGAAATTTTACTTGATACCATGTTTAACTAAAAATTAACTATATTTTCAAAACCAATACAGGTATAAGCATAATTTTAGCTTTATTTTACAGCTATTGGCTTGTAAAACAAACACACATATCAATGAAGACAGACTACTTTGAAAAAATGTCAAAATTAAAGCGAGAGACTGATACTTTTCCTGAAAAATCAAAATTTTGACGAGTAACCCTTAGTTTGAGTTTATTATTTTCAGCATTTTTTTCAAAAATCATTTCTTAAAGATCATTTTCATGCTATATTCAGATGTAGGGATGCCTTTTCATGTATATTTGAACGTTTCAGACATAGCTGAGCACAAATGACCACGAAAAAGCAAAATCCTTATCACTACTGTAGATTTTCAAAATATTAAAGGCCTGAATTTCGACCAATACCCTAGGTCAATAAAACGTGAATAATTTGAAAAGCAATAAACATGGAATCAAAATTTTAGCACTTTTCAGCATGTAATTGATTTGTATTAATTTTCAATTATTATTGAGGTGATCATTAAAAAAAAAAACACCTTAAGGACTCACACCACTATTATCTCCCTTGAATACTCGTGCCCTACAGATGAAGGAGGTAGATAAAAAAAAAACAAGTTCGCTTTTCTACATTTTACAGGATACATTGATTTATCTTTACCAGGTTCTAAATCTACAGCATTTTAGGAAGAGATCACAGAAAAATGCATGTTGATATAAGATTTCTAGCTAATTCTGCCTCATTTTACACATCATGGTTCTAATCTGCACGGGGTTGTATTTTTTTCTAAATTTTGATAGGTGTCACGCAAACATGAAATTAAAAAAAGTTCAATCTGGTAAATATTTGTTAAAAGTTAATAACATTACATTCAGATATTGGATCAATGAAGAATTTAAGCATAAATACATGTTGCAAAATCTTTTTTATCTCTATGCCACGAACAAAAACATTACAATGGGACCCTATGGAAAATTAATTGTGATGTGAGACGTAGAGTTTCTCGACCTGTTTATTAGCATTATAGTTGTTTTCAGCATCCAATACGTTCGTCTAGCATAAATCAGCATGCATGTACGACTTTATTGGGATGACAGTAGGGTAAGTGTGAGGTTTGGTGCACCCTAGAACCGGTTTAAACCCCCAGTGGCCTTTGTTGCCACTGATCGTTCCAAGGCGGTAGCCCTATTGTCAACTCTTTTGTGTTTGTGATGTCGTTTGCATTTTTTATTACTTTTGCCTTCTCGTTTGTCTGTTTGCGTGTTTGTTTTTTGTGTTTTGTGGTTGACTGTCGTCCTTGAATGCTGCTTTCCCTGTCCGATATTTTTATCTTTCTTTTGAAGCCTCGATTTATGAGAAAAAATGTAGGTTATCCGCCAGATGGCGATGAGGAGGCGCCAAAAACAATGACTATGAATGCAAGTTGATAAATCAACCTTGCATTCAAAAACACATCAGGTTGTCACAACTGTTATAAACTGAGTAAATAAACAGATGTTTCGTAGGTAAACACCTTGCTAGCATTGTTGTTTGAACAGTATGAAGTACATTAACATAAATAAACGTATATCGAGGTCCGCTCAGATAAATTATCAATGCCTGGTATACAGGCAATTAACATGTTCAAGTACATAGACGTTCGCTTAAATAAGTAATTACCGCCTTGTAGAAAGGCAATTAACGTGTTCAAGTTTATACAATTCGGGTCTTTATTCGGCACAAACATTACAATTCTTTTCGCCAATACAGTCCAATAATTCAATACAATGAGAAGAATATGTTGGACTCAAAAATGTTATATTATACATACTGTATAGCGGTTCGCTAAAGTAAGTTATTAACGCCTAGTGGAAAGGCAATTAACGCGTCTAAGCATACATCAGTTCGTTAAATAAAAACAGTAATCAACGCCTTGTATTATGATATGTTATTGTAATAATAGCCGTATTTTTTATATTTTTTGGCATTGTGTACGTCCATATTTGTATTTTTTTCGTTGATGAATAAGCATATGGTGCGATTAATATTAATAATGACTATATACGTTGACACGGTTCCTATAATAGACCCATAAAATTGCTATAAATTAATTAGAAGTGCATTGTTGTGTATACTGTATTTTTATAGTTTATTACATTCTCATCATAGTGCACGTGCATATACAATAAACATTCCATGTTATGTTAACTATGCCATTCTAAAAGGCTTACAAGAGAAATATAAAATAGAATTTGATTAACAATAATGAAAAAAGTATGAGCACTTTAACTTAGGTGATTGCTCCTGAATGTATTGCAACAGCCGTATCACCGGACTCATAAATAGCTGAAGCAATACCCCACAGCTGAAGAAATACCCAACAGGAACATTCATTTTTTATATTTCAACCACAGATATATTAGACTGAGGGCAGTCCCCACACTCAGTATACCATATCAGACCTATAACTGGATTTCTAACAAATCCAGTACAGACCCTACTGTCTTTCAAAGCAAATTTAATGAAATTATATCGAAATAGAGTAACGTTCAACATATATACACAGATGGTTCTGAAGATGGAGATAATGTAGCTGCAGCAACTGTTGTTCATAAACACAGCATAAAGAGCCGCGTGCCTGACAAGGCCTCTATCTTTTCAGCTGAACTTAAGGCAATTGAACTGGCCTTAAATTATATTCAGGAATCTGATGATGACCATTTTGTAATATTTTCTGATTCCTTTCATCTCTTCAAGCACTGGGTAATATGAAACATGATAACCCAGTTGTGCTTCAGCTTTTAGAAAAGTACAATTCTCTTATAGTTGATAATGTTGTTATTTTTTGCTGGCTTCCAAGTCATGTAGGAATACGTGGTAATGATAGAGCTTATCGTGCGGCTAAAGCAGCATTAGGTTTACATATATGTAATGCTAAATTGCCTTATACTGATTTTAAAAGTTGTATTAACACATTTATTCGTAACTCTTGGCAAGCCGCTTGGGATTTGTCAGTTAACAATAAACTCCACTCTTGGAGAATGGCGTTCTTGTACTAGACCCATTCATCGAGAAAAGTTGTCCTAGCCCGGCGCAGGATAGGGCATACACGTTATACTCATTCATATTTATTACAAGCTGAGCAATTACCGGAATATATACCCTGCCTTGCACCGTTAACGGTTAAACACATCTTGTTGGAATGTGTAGACTTTGACCATAAGCGTCAAAGGTACTCCAATGTTAATACTATTAAAGAGCTATTTGATACTGTAGATTTTAGTCTTGTTTTAGATTTCCTAAAAGAAATCAGATTATATAAATCATTATAATGTGTTCTTATATATATTTACTTGTTTATATACCCGTTGACGGGCATTTGTTGGTTTACATATAAAGTTTATATTACTAACATATCATCCTTTATTTTTAATAGTTTTATCTTTATATATTTACATTAATTTTTAATTACTACTTAATTTCTTCATCTTTCATCGGTTTTTGCGCTGTGTTGACGTGCCGTAAAACACCATTCATTCATTCATTCGTTCATTCAAACGAATGACTGTATATGCATTCTATGTAGGCGACAGCGAACTGCAATTTTTTACGTTGAGCCCCACGTCTTCGCTCTAGTATATAATTTGTGTTCATTTTAAAGAAGATAAGGAGGGATTTTTCTTTCTTTTATTTATTGCCATTAAACAGTTGTTCACGGTGTTTGTGTCAAGCCTTCCTATGCCTTTGTCTAGCACAAGTAAAATATTCATTGCTCAAAAATCGACATAATGTCCAGGTAAGTACTTTCTTTGATAACCCAGCTGTATTTATCGTCCTTTGTCTCGAACAAATGCAATCTTCATTTCTCAAAAGTCGACATACAATCTTCATTGCACAAAAATCAACATAATGTCCAGGTTAGTACTTTCTTTGATAACCCAGCTGTATTTATCGTCATTTGTCTCACACACATACAATCTTCATTACTCAAAATTCGACATACTGTCTAGGTAAGTACTTTCTTTGATAATACAGCTTTAGTTATTGTTCTTCAAATTAAATTGATCCTATTATGATATGCATTTATTATGATATGCATGTGTACACCTTTAATTTGTTCTAACAAACAATACTCACAGAATACTGAAGGACTTATCGTGTATTTCTAAATCCTTCATTTTGAATTCTCATTTTTAACAAATGAGCCACATCATATTTGGTAGAAATTAGTAACGTTTTAATGCTCTGAATCAAGCGAATTTCGCACTGAGAGATTGAGGGAGAGAGAGAGAGAGAGAGAGAGAGAGAGAGAGATATTACTAAACATGATCCAAAAGCTCGTGAATATGCAATATTTATGCATAAGAAGTGTTTGTAAAATAACATATCTAGAATCTCCTTTTGACTGACTTAACGTAAACACGAATTCGGTCAGGATCTTCTATTTCTTTATAAATATCTGCAAAGATATAACGCCCACAATTGTTTTAAATGAAAACCTTTCAATAAGAGCAAACGACGAGACCAGTGAAACTCGTTCGAAACCAGAACCATGTTGACAAATACGAGGAACGAAATTCCCCTGCCCATCGGAAACGATTTCAAACTCGTCTTCATACAGAATCGTTCCAGTCCTTTTGTAGTACACCAGCAATGTTTCCGCAAGGAATGTGAACTCGTCAATCTTTAGTTGAATCTGTTTGCAGTAAAACGTTTTTTTGACATATGTGGTTGGTTTATAATTAGAATCCCCTATGTACATTTCTCTAAGAACCGGGGCAGTTAAGTTAAGCGGTGTGTCTTCATCATTGATTAGTAAAACATTAAACCATTCAGGTGAATAACCTGGTTCATTATTGTAACTCGACCGGATGTTGTGGTACTCTAAAATCTCTTGCTGGAGTTGCATTACATGACCTTCGATAGACGCTCTCCAGTTTTTAGGAAGTACATTGCTTATTGAGTCAATAAATTTGCTTGGAGTAATAGTTGCATCTGCATAACGCATCGTGACAATCAGCTCCTTTAGATCAGGCTCCGAGTTGTCATTACCGTCATAATATATCTTTTGGAACACCCACTGTTTCGGCCATGGTGATTTTAACCAGTTGATGTTTACAGCGTTCTTCAAAAATGCTTCCAGAAATGACAGTTTCATAATGCCGTCTGGAACAAGACGGAGGCAGATTCCAGCGTTTTGAGCATACCATGTACTAATTGGGAACGTACATATACCATCTTGAACCATCAACTGACCTGACGGACATTCTAGTTTTCGGCAGTTTCCCATATTCTATAATAAAAAAGAAAGAAGATATACAGAAAGTAGATGGGTGCTCTCGACCACACTTGTGCTGACTTCCGGGAACTTTTTCCAAAAAGTGTGACAATGATTACTGCCGTTAAGTGTTGATATTTAAAGTTTGGTGAAGCGATGAAGTAGTAATTGGAATTTTAAGATAAAACACACATTTTTATTCTGAAACTTAGACCTTGGCTGTGACCTGATTTATATGTATTGGTGTGGTCATACTGTGCATATATCCAAATATGTGGGAAAATATTAATAAGGTTTCGTGAACAAATCACGTTTTAACAGAGAATAAGATATTATCTGTTACTGTGACCTGATGTATCTGTTTGGTCACGTGACTTGCAAGAAAGAAATATGACGAAATGAAACAGGTTGTAAGCAATATCAGTTTGTGTGACTACAACAATGACCTTTGAACCAAAAACTTGACATTGACTATGAACTTGGCCTTAGTATAATGGCAAGGTTATGTGACGTTTGTCATTGAATACATAAATCGAAAGTTTGATGAAGAATACGAAAAAGTGAAAAGTTTATACAGAGTTTTAATTCATCATGATCATAAATGATCTTTGAACCCATATTTTGACATTGAGAGTGACATTGACCTTTATATATTGGCATTTATATTTATATATATCCTACCAAATGTTACGTTCGGATGGCGACAGATGGGCAAAGGAAGCAGAGCAAATTGATATATTTATCGCATTTTCCTTCAGAAAAGCGACACAAAAAGATCATTGACAATTCACACATTCAACAAATATGTTACAGTTGCAGATTCAGAGATTTGTTCCTCATACCAGCCATTAGCATCTGGTCATAACTAATTTAAGTAAAAGGTAAGACAGTAATTAACTGGAAAATATAACTGCCCTGCCTTACTAAATTCAAAAAAATAGGTGAAGGTATTGATCTCATTTTGTGTGAACATTTTGCTGTCATGAAGATGTAAATATGTGTGACGTTTGAACCCATTTAGGTGTCTGAAAAATGGACTTAACTTGAATGTAAAATTTAAATTTAAAAACGTTCATGTAAATTAACGAGGTGAGAAAATTAAGTGAAGAATGAAAAGAAATGTCCAGTAGAAATCACAGCACCAAAACGCAATGACATCGTCGGTCCGCACTGCATCACAAACAAAGAACAAATTAAATGTACAATTAAAAGAACAATACACAACAAAATGAGTGGTGAAGACTTGGAACGTACAGTGGCCTACTGGTAAGCTTAAATCGATTGTTTGTGAACATAACCTCGCTATTCGTATTGATCTACATTATGTTGGAACATTTTGCTGCAATGTCGAAGTAAACATGTGTGCAGTTTGAACTTCTAATACAAGTTTAACCGAATATCTATCTCAGAGCCAGCTCGACATTAAAAACCCAGCTCGATATTAAATGTCGATCTACGATTTTCGATCTCACAGAAAACTTCACACAGCTGAAAGGCTCTATGGTCTCTGGTGTCTGAGAAATAGAATAAACCAAGAACTGTAATACTAACGAAGATCGGTGAAGGTCATTCATCGTGACTTACTCGTGGCATGTAGATGTAAACATGTGTAACGTTTGAAAGTCCTACGACTTTTGGTGTCTACCTAACTGTAACAAGTTGCAGTATTTAGCGAAAATAATGCCTAAGTTAATAATAAGATCGAAGGTACCTACCACTTTTTCATCTTCTTTCTCACAAACCCTCGGAATGATCTGGTCTGTGCTCTCAGTGGATACTTGTACATTTACTATGAATGTGGGATCTATGATAGCTGTAAACTTTGAATTTCCTCCTCGATCTTCTTTGGCTCGGCAAACTAGACCCCTCCTGAAATACTTACCATTACAAATATGGCAAAACACATTTGCGTATACAAATTTGAACACAAACGGAGAGTAGAAACCGCTCGTACATGCCTCAATAACGTGTTCTTTCGTCATGTTAAGTCCACCAGGGAGTACAAACGTGGTATTCTCACAAATGTCGATTACATCACGAAAACATTCATGTGTCTTTATGTCTGAGACTTTACCAGGATAAGAGAATCGCATTAGACAATGTGATGCGTTTGAACTCGAGTCCAGGATCTGCAAATGAGCGGACATTGCTATTTCCATCCCGGTACTATAATATTCCCTGTCACATTCCATCACTGCATCCCAAATAACTACATCTGTGACACCATGGCAGTTAGCACATTTTACATTTTTATAAATTAGCTTTGTTTCGTTAGAATACACAGGATAGAGGCTTCCCCAGGGTGCAACAAGTTCATCGCCACAGGTAACATCATGAACATCCCCATTTTTAGTCGTAATACAGCCATTAGTGGGATTCTCCGAAACCATGAAATATGATGTGTAGCTATGCCGCTGTTGAAACGGAGGATCGACTGATCTTGGAAAGAGGCATGTTTGCAGTTCCTTGTCAGTAGGTTGATCCGTGTTGAGATGTGGAAAGCAGCAGTTGTGTGATTCTCCACAAGAGCGTTGATCACACGAGCACTCTAGAAATTGAAAGAATACACATCTGTATAAGTAATACATTTACAATAGCCATCTTTTTTTTATGTTATTCTAAAGTTGCATGTTTACGTTATAAGTGTGTATCTTTTATTACAAACTACACTCAGTACATTGGAAAACGCACATCTTTTTGATGATGAAATTTAATATCGTACAGAAAATTCATGTATTTTTACTGATTCAAAGTTACCCACTTCATAAACCAACCACAAAGTTAATATCGCGAAGGTGCCAGGCATTGTTAAACGCTCGAGGTGGTCACACGCGATATTAACTTTATGACTTTGGTTTATGAAGTGGGTAACCTTGAATAAGTTAAAAATACATGAATTTCCTGTACGATATTAATGAAATTTGGCAAATAAATAGAATGAAGATGATATATGAATACTACAAAATTTTGTTGTTGTAGCTTTATGGGATCATAATAAATTTCATCAGCAAAAAGATGTGCGTTTTCAAATGTACTGAGTGTATGTATATACATTTGTGTACTAGTTAGAAGCTTTCAATTTGTCGCGTTAGTTAAATCGAATATTATATATAAATTAATATAAATATTTACATGCAGGTGGGAAGCAGAGTGGTTTTTAGCTCCGCCGTCCACTTATCATAGCAACACATGACAACGGAAAGTAGTACGTCATTTTCCGTCAACGTCAAAAAAAAGCGCCATTTTCTTTTTTTTTAAACGCGTAATCTGGAAGATTGTAACAAGTTTACATGATTAAAATTTTAGTTCCCATTTAAGATTCGTCATCTTCAGCTGTATTGACTTTTAGATGCTTTACTGCGCGAGAAATTTCGAGATTCACCCATTTAAAATTCCGAAGCGAGGGGAAGTAACTCGTAAGAGATGTCATTGTTAAAATGCGTTTAAAAATGGTAACACTTGTGTTCTTTTCTTATGAAATACAGGGAGATAATAAACATATGTTGTTTAAGCTTAAATAGTACATGGCGTGTACTACATGTTACGAACATCATGGTATTTCTTTATAAAATTTACACGCTAAAACGATAAAATGTTCGACACGGCACTGTCGGTCAAAAAATATAACGAGTGTAAAGTCATTGAACGTCTACAGGTGCGTATTCGGTATTCGGTGAAGGGGCTCACACTAAAGTCTGAAAAGTAGTCTGTAGCCTATATTTAAAAAGGCTGACCGCTGTTCAGCTTCTCGTTGTCCATTTTGATGGCCAATCTGGAATTATGGAACTCAACTGGCCACCCGCAAATGTTTTTTTATTTATTTTTTATTGGCGAGTATCACCATATGCAGCCATATTTAACATCAAATTATACTAAAACAAAGCTGCAGTCCAATTTATTTGGTTATCCCTCACCCACCCCACCCATAAAAAAATTAAAAATGCGGGTCTGGTCAGGGTATAAGGTGTCTCATTGGAATCTGGGAAAGTCGACCTTGAACTAGAAGTGTGTTCCATCACCAATGAACACTTGCTTCGCCTGCTGACACTGCTGTTTGCTTATTTCCAAGGTTAGGTTGCAGGTTAGACTGATAAATAGGGCATAACTCTGCCAAAATGAAAGTCAGAGGTATTGCACATGTTTAACAACATTCATTGAGATGAAGACGTGGGTGAAGTTTCATGAACACAATTAAAATACTTTTCAACTGATGGCCAAGGTTAGGTTGCAGGTTAAAGCAAGACGGACGGACGACGACGGACAAAGTGATCGATAAGTGTCTGCCATCCTAAGCAGTTGACACAAAAATAAGTGTTCAGTTCTCATATAAATATATCCGTCATGCGGATATTTTTTTATGCACTCTTCAACCCAATGAATTTTACTTGACCAGGCTAGACCAGTGACATTTGCTTTATCAGACGAGTACCGCTAAGTACAGCAAAACATGTTTCGAGATGCTAATTTCAAATTCAGTGCTTGATATACACTCAAGATTGCCATCATCGGCCCATGTGTCACTTTAATTACAAAAGATCTATTTCAAAAGCTTGAATAAACAATAAATAGATTAAAATGACCTTGTGTTCCCAAAAGGCAGTTTTTCAGTTTCAGATACATGACTGTACGCAAATGGAAACTTTTTTTTACATACAATGTATATCCAACTGAACCAAAGAATAAATAATACAATATTTTATTTATATTATATTTATAAACTAAACATCTATGAAATACAATAATGAAATTTACTTCACTTACCACAAAAAAATCAATGTCATATATGGCCTAAAATGTGTTAAAATGATGTAAAACACCAAAAGTTTTTTTGAATGTGAGCATCTACTGTCAATGTACGACATTGTATACATTTGGTGTTTTTTAACAGCTTTACATATTATATAGTCTCGGTGAGGTATAATTATGTTCATTTTGGTTCTTTAAAAAATAATGTCTGCTCAGTCCTCGGGATTGCCAAACTGGTCACCATCATGATCAGGCGAACACATTTCAAGCGGGATACGCAGTAACAAGTATACACTGTAACGCATAAGGCCGAAGAAAAATTAACCGCGTTTCTGATTTGGCCTAATTAAATGAATATATTTCCTGGAGTTTAGAATCTTGCGATCACAGTATTGTCAACTTTTTTGGTTAAATCCACGTCTTTCAGGGTTGCATTGGTATTTGAAGAACGAAGGGCATCTGGAAACCAGATGATGCGTCTCTGAAATGAACAAAACAAGTTGTTAAAAAGGATGGATTGGTGGTACAAAATATATAAGCCATATGATATATGCATGGAATTTCACATGAATCAATAGAGTGTCCTGTTATTTTTAAAGGGATTTTAACTTGGGCTGTCGTATATACCGTATTTCCTCTAACAGTAGCACCCGGGCACTATGGAAAGTGCGAAGGTGGGGTGGGGGGGGGGGGGGGGGTGGGGGGTTGCTACTATTATGATACAAATTTTCAATATATTTCACCTCCTTTCCCCCCCGACTGTTTCCTTATTAAATTATTAAATTACTGTAGGCGATCTTTTACTGTTACACCGGTATTGACTTAACCTAAACATGACTGTACCGAGTATATATTACTGTCATCACTCTGCATCTATATGATACACATTTCTGTCAAACTTGACAATTACAAAACGGGTTGGTTGCCTATGAATTAAATAATAATAAAAGATAAACTAAATAGTAAATTGAAAGAAACGAGATAAATAAAGCGGTAATTGTATTGATGATGATAGCGATTTAAGGTTTATGTCATTATACTCATAGACCATACTGGTGTCGAAGGTAAAAAACTCCTGTAATCAAATCCATAAGCGGTAAAAACAGTTTTTTTTTAGGAACTTTTAATTTAATCAAATCCATTAGCGGTAAAAACATTGTGTGTTTTTAGGAACTTTTAATATTGAAGACGGTAAGGTTTCTTAAACCAGGTGGGGGCTCTTCTAATAGAGGAAATACGGTATTAATATATAGGTAAATTGACATCACAGAGAAATGTGAAAGTTTTACCATCAACTTGTATGAGTTTTGTGTGATAAATAGAATCTCACAAAATCATCTATTATTTTTTAAACTCTTCAGTAAACATTAAACATTATTTGATGCTCGACAAGCCGCGCATTGTATATTTTTGCCAACTCGTTTAATAAATCCGCACTCGATCATGGAAGATCAGCTATTATATCCGCCGAGAAATAAATATTTAATCATTATTCTCCCATCACTGCTAAAATCAACAAAATATTCTGAAGTATATACTTTTTTTAGGTCATACATAGATGAAATATTACATTTTTATATCGAGCCCGGCCTTCGAACAGTATAGGTTATTTAGAGCCGCCTCAGAGAGAGGAGAAGGATACATAGGAATCCGGGAACCGTGCCCTACTCTTATTATCGAATAGATTCCCGTTGTTCCTTAACGTGCTTGGAGGATAGACTGATACACGGGACCGCCCGGTTTACGTCCCCATCCGAAAGGACGAGGTTAAGGGAAAGTGTGTTTCCCAAGAACACATCGACGGAAAGGATGAGATATGAAATGCCTGTATATAATTCTCTATAATTATAGTATAACTGTGTAATTTATATATTATTACTAATTGCTGATATTATTGCACCAATCATATATTTAAACCTATGGTAGAATAACGAAGACAAATAATACATCTAAATTTTATTTAATTATATGCAAGCAGTTTTAAAGTGAAATTGATCATGTTGATACTGGACTAATAAACTGTGATACTAATGTTCGACAAAATCTTCAAGATTGCCATATGTCCCTTTAAAGTGTCCTTTTATTTGTAATTTAACTGGGGCAGTCTTTAATAATATCGCTGTAAAGTGACAACATCACAGAGAAACTTTCATGTTGTATCATGTGTATCCATTGTTTTATGTGATGGAATTTCACAATATCTCAACAAACAAAAAAGTAAAGTATCCCAATGAGCTGGGACACTGGGACAATTATACTTATAGTTAGGCACTCCTCTTTTTTTTTTTAAAGTAGCTATCCCGCCAAATAACTACAAAATTGCACTAGAAAACCGTTTTATCGAAAACTCTATCCATATAACAATGTATATGCGCTGATTAAAAGTATAGGTTTATTAATAGGTTCTTAGAATACCCGTGATTGAATATCCGTAAAATGATGGTAACTCGTAATTCGACACTCCAGTTCTGGGGTTTGGTCCAGCTGGTTAAAGCCGTTTATACTGTGTATGTATTAGTTTGGTTCTCAAAATATGTAAGTTATATATATATATACTTCGTCATCAGTAGGTTTAGAAACAGTGTACATAATGTTAAAAAATTGACTGTTGTTGGCGGGATGGCTACTTTAATGAGAATAATAATAAATCTACAAGCATCGGATTCTGCCACTCAAAGTAAATCTAATGTTTCTCAAGCTTATCAAGCTTATTAAAATCTTCATTTATAAAAACCACTTTAAAGAACCATAAGATGTATTCCCGAATTTGGGGCGGCTCGAAATGTTAACATTTGCTAGTAAGATAGATCGAGTAGCTTAGGTACATTTTTGAATTCCACTCTCTGGGGTGGCTCGAAATATTGCCATATTATTAGCTTAATTAACCTATATCACAGGGGTCAAATATATTAAAGTTTATAGCTTTAGCTTACCCAGGATTAGGCTAAGTCTCAGAGCTGGAACTTGGAGATGCCACTTGACAGAGAGGTGGCAGATGCCACTTGACAGAAGGTGGCAACATCTGCAAAGATCCCTGAAAGTAAATCAATTGTTTTTTTATACATACATACATACATACGGTAGATGTGTTAATCCTTTACAGTACTGCTGTAGCTATATGCAAACTGTAAGCAGTGGAGGGGGGGGCGGGGGTGGTGCAAGGGCACCGATTTTGTGGGTGGGGAAGGTGAGAGGGGAGGTGGCAATGCCAACGGTGCATTTCTGCTCTGCGGTCATAGAGGGGGTTTGGGGACAAGGCCAAATTATTTTTGGGGAACAATGAAACATTGTCTGTTATTGGTAATATTTTTGGGGAACAAGGGAACATAATAATAAAAATAGAATGGAATAATCTTTTTGGAGAACAAAGCAAAATATATTTGGGGAACATTGGGTCATATTTTCAGTGAACATAGACCCCACTGAAAGGGTCTCATCATAGAAATAATACATCAGTGCTATATTATTATTAAATTTAACGGATCGAGACACTAAACATGAACATGCACGAAATAAAACACATTTATGGGTCAGTACCGAGTGCTGTACCATACCTTTCAACCTTTGTTTTTCCAATATGTCTATTCACCAAAGTTGTCGGTGTCCCTAATCGAGGCGACGTGACATGACTCATGTGGTCTACATGACATGACCTTGACTCGGGAGTTGACAGTAGATGTTCGACAATTATTTGTTACATCATTCACCCATAACAATAGTTAACACATGAATAGGTCTGTCTTTTTGCTCATTAAATCCTGAATTGTGAAGTATTCACTTGCAATTATCCATAGTACATTCAACCGTAAATCAACACAACAAATTACTGCCGACTAGGCCTATAGTATAGTTGCGATTTTTAATAAGCGCCCAGAGCCGCTGATTTTTACCGTAAACATGCTAAAGGAAAGGCAGAAAAGTGTTTAAAGGTTGACTTACTGACATTTTATCCGGGGCAGGAAATAACTATATCCGGGAGTAGAAAATATTCATGTTTTACGTTTCTGTTATTGATTTTCAGTTTTGCTTATTTAGCTTGTAGCCGCCATTTTGAATAATGTGTGTTTTGAGTGAGAAAAAAGGGTGACCATCTTTCAAAACGGTCTCAAAAAATGGGTAGTCATGAATTTTGCCGAAATTTTCAGGAAAGGTAGTAGAGGTACTGATCTATGATTCCTGTTAATTTAAGCCAAATTGGTGACTACCCATTTTTTTGTGACCGTTTTGAGAAATCGGCAATTTTGCAGTTTCAAAAAACTCAAAATGTCCGGTCTTCACATTTGAACAGCGATTTAGGCTATGCAAAATATGCCAGTAGTAGTCAAAACGAATGCTATGGGGATGTTTAACGTATAAACTTACTTTGTTCATTGTCTGTGTTGTTTTTGCATTCAAAATTGGCTTAAGCTAACGTTTTTTAAAAGACAACTGCAATTTCCGCGTAACTGCACGTGAGTGCAAATTGGGACTACTTCGTGTTAAAACACTTGAAACTCAAAAGTGAGTTAAGAGGTGTGTGCGCGTGAAAAGCTTCAGCTGCTGCTGCACTGATGAACATATTAGCAATTCAATGAGATGGTTCAATCACCTTCTCTGCATATTTTGCGTTGAAAGCATAATAACAACATTAACTGCTAAAGTTATAATTGTTACCTTATACATATGAATACTTTTCTGTTAGTTATGTTAGTTGTTGGTATAATGTTGTATATATATGTCACTATCTCTGTCAAGTTTATATGTTTTGTTGTATCCTCACGGGTCTTATGACCCATTGGAATTATCTGAAAAAACACATCTAAAATAGAAATCGGATTACAAAAGAAGTAATATTTAAAGAACTCTTGAACACTACCACTAGCCAAATACAGCAAAGTATATAAACTAATGCATGATGCATTTCAAGAGTAATGCAAGTAAACCTGAACAGTTGTTTACGTATAACAAAAATGAGGAAAATGGTTCTATAGAAACCATGGCATGAACCCAAACACAATGACACCCTAGGCTCGAACTAGAACATTTTTCTTGAAACAGTATATAATATTCTAGACATCAAATATACAGAAGATAACAGAACATTCCAGAACCGAATGGAAATGTCATGGATATTCTTATTTATTTAAAATACACTGGAACATTTTACAAGGATCTTAGTATTTATAAATAAGTGGGCATGAACTCTGATAATTATTCTCAGCAGTACTTTATACGATCTTTAATCGTCTTTGGAATTTTTAGTGCAAAACATTTTGTGATTCTTTAGATTAACAGTGAAAAGGATTCTATGAATTTGTGTTCTCCTTTGGATTTATATATTACTCTTGAAGAGTTTATTTTACTACAGAAATGAGAATAACGTAGATTAAAAAGACACAACACTTTTCTTGGACAGGACATCCGAACATATTGGATGTATCTGACATTTGAAAACTGGACCATTCTGATAGGTTCTAATTTTATTGAACTGATATCTTCAGTTATATTGGTGTTGTTACTGCATCATGTTGTTGTTGTTTGTTATTTATTAAAGATACACAAATTAATGATCGTTGTTTTCTAGACGAAAACTATTGTTTATATAGTATATTAGTCTAATTAAAGCTGGGTCCCAATGATCAGTACATGAAAAATGCGTATTAATAAATGCAGACAATTCTCAAGTGTTTGCGTCTGTGTGATGAAGATCGATTCAGGACATTTCGGCACCAAACCATTTCGACACCTAGACGAATCGGCACCTAGACGTTTCGGCATCAAACCATTTCGGCATCTATTTTAATGTTTACCCTAGACGTTACGGCACCCGTTTATATTTGAATATTATCATGAAATAAAGAAGTAAAAAAATTAAATATTTACTATAAGTTCACTTGTAATTCATTTAAAATGCAAAGCTGATTGCCTTAACGGCAACTCCGAAGCGATTTGAGCCTGAATACAACTAACACATGAACATAAATAGGGCCCATATGAAAACCAATTATGAAATTTAAGTAAATATGACTTTTATATTGTATTGTAGCATGGTCACTGAAATTCCCTTTGTTCAGGTGTAAATCGTTTAATTGAAAATACTTGAATATGTTCCTTTTAACATGTATAATAATGTATACCTAAGACCAAATAAACATTTATCTGTATTCATACAGTATCTTTTATTCTTCACTTTACCTTTCTGTCATCTCCATATCGACGACTAAAGGTATGCGACTTGAACAAAGCCTCCACAAACTAACCCATTTTTAAAAATCGTCTACATATAACGCATGCCTTATACTTTTCTTGTTCTTGATATCTTCACGTGAACGTAACGGCAACAATGTCATACAATCCAACAGAGTGCAGCATATGACATGTGCACGATTTGCCAAGGCTGTCCTCTGTAGGATTAACACTGACTGTATGAATCTTAATTTTAAATTGTACAAAAAAGAAGTGGTTTTTTTTTCATACTTAAGTTATCATTTAATATTATATTACTTACAGATTGCTTATCCCTCTTAGGTCTGTATATTATATGCTTAAATGTGCTTTGGTCAGGCTTGAAATGCATCCATGTTTTGTTAGACTTTATATCAGTTTGTCAGTGTACTTTTCCTGGCATAAGACTAATGTCATTTTAATCTTTCTTAGATCGTATAGCTATTTTACTACTATGTTGACTTTATTCATCATTCAGTCGGTTCAGAAGCCCCTGAGGGCTGATGTTGTGTTGTTGTGTGTGTCTTGCCGACTTTGAATAAAAGTTATCTTGTCGTTTCCAAATTTCTTATAATGTATGAGCATTTTGGATGCCTATATCTGTGTGTAGGTTGGAATTAAAGTAAATGTAGGCATACAATCAAAGTATCTTTATTATTCAGATTTCCGAAAAGCAAATGGAAAAGGTTGAAAGAATTAACAAAATCGGAGGATAAAAAATATATGATCATTTGAAGGTTCTGTTGACAAAGATATGTAAACCGCCATTTTGAGAGCTATGACATCATAGTTTTAAATGACTATATATGGAAAATGTATAAATATGAAAATTAACTGATTTATAGGGAAATAGGGAAAACATATACTGATCTGTAGGGGGGAGCGAAATAACAGCAACTGTATGAACACTATGTATGCTTAAGGGTAGTTATGGTTAACATGACCAGTCAAAGAGTTTGCATTCATTTGCAGTGGTCTTCTTTGTTTTATATTATATTTATCAAAATGTCATATATGGTAATATTGAACTATCACGTCGTGGTTCTCAAAATGGCGACTCCAATATCCGATTTAGGACAACCTTCAAATGGTCCTATCTTCTTCGTTTAACACCAGATTGAGAAAATGCATTCACTTTTACCAAGTTTTTCAGAACTCTCAGTGATAAGTTCGGCTGAATGATTAAATTCCATTTAATATATAAAAAATAAACTTTGATATAATAATAAAACTACATTTACTCCCATTGCAAAGTGGTAGATTTAAAGAGGCATGTCTTCAGAATTGAACCAGAAAATCAATCAAATAGATCTATAAAATAGTTTGCTAATAAGTTGACAATTTCAAATACACTGCTATCACCATGTTCGACACCAAAGTGCGTTTTCGTTATGTTATACACATGCACCGGATATACTGACCGTGAAGCTGCGCAGATGTAAACCAAATATTGACCTTGCCGCCAAATAATGGTTTAAAACAAAAATTTGGGCTTTTTAATATCAAAAGTGCTATTGGTGATTTCCTTTCATGCGTTTTGTAAATCTGAAGTATTATTTTGCATACAATACTGTTTTCTATGGGAAGAGGTCGGTACGATTGTCGATGCAATACCACAGCAATCAGTTTAAGCGTATTTCGGACGCCTATTTGTAGGTTTAGATTATAGAATAAAATTTCTATACTTTCTTTCTTTTTTGCCTGTATTGCATATAGCCTGATTATGTAGTGCAATGCATCTTGTTCGAACCCCCAATGTATATATTGAATTACACCTGTTTGTTTGATTATGATCATGGCATGATTTGCGCAGATACATCATCTACATCTTTGTTGAAATATATAACCGTTTCTACTGATTAAATGCTTTATTACACTTCAGGTGAAACACTATTCATCGGATCAATGTACGGAGTATTAAAAATACCTTAATAGTTTAAGATATTTAATAACTTGACTATAAAGTTCAAATTTGACAGATATATGGATTTGTTTCCACATTTAGTAACGGAAATGGTTGGATAATTGAAAAAAAAAGGCGAATTTATATAGAAAAATGGTCAGTCTACGTAAAGCGTCTAAAAACTGAAAACGCCATAAACGATTCTTTTATGTTGGTTTCCATGTTTTGATAACACGTTTCAATTATCGATTATTTGATGAATAGAAAAACGTCGATTTTTTAAATCGAATAATATAAGTAATTATAAAAATTAGATTATATATTAAAGGTACGAAAATATCTAACAAGTTCAACATTAACACAACCGTTGAACATATTACCTTGACGTCTTTAGACAATGTAAACACACGTATCCTATATACCTTGACGTCTTGAGACAATGTAAACACACGTATAATGATATATATATATAAAAATAAATATGTAAATTTAGGCCATGTTTTAGGCGAATATCTCAATTATAATGTAACAGCTTCATTCGTTGCACAGTCAGCCAGTCGCGCATTAGGACCGTTAATTTCCAAATATAAAACAGTTGGTGGGATGTCTTATACAGTTTATACTAAACTATCTGATTCGCTGGTTTGGTCTAGTGTAGCTTATGGTGCAGCAATATGGGTACTCAAACCTACTCTTGTATTGAAGCCGTACAAAATAGAGCAATGCGAGTATTTTTGGGTACGACATGAAACACATCATCAGCTGCTGTGACAGGAGACATGGCATGGCTACCGGTTTGTGTTAGACAAATATTTGCGGTATCGAATTACTATGTACGATTGAGACATATGCCTAATGTAAGTTTCAATAAACGAATATTCTTGTATTGTTTTAATAGCAAAGGTTCTAGATGTAAAAATTGGTGTAACAGAGTTTTAAATAATTTTTCAAAAAATTGAGTTTAATAACGATCCGAATGTAATTAACCTATTGTTAAACGTATATATTTAGATGATGTTAAGAGTGCATTATAATAAATTGGTATGTAAATATTAACTCGGAAAGTGGTAGTAGTAATATTGGTGGCAATAAATTACGTATAAGTTATTTAAAACTACATTTGAAACAGAAACGTACTGTAAACTTGTAAACTAATACTACTAAGAAGTCATAGGTCGGCTTATTCTAGATTCCGTTGTGGCGTAGCACCAATTAGAATAGAGACTGGAAGATAACAAAGACTTCAGATTAGTGAAAGAGTGTGTCCATTTTGTAATGTTCAGGTCGAAGATGATTTACATGTTATGATAACCTTTAGTCCTTTATATAATGATATCAGAGCTAATTTATAGGATAAAGCAATAAGACTAAATCCTTATTTTAATAACTCTACAGATGAAAAAAACTAGTATATTTATTCACAAGTGCAGACTTAATTCGTGTAGGTATCAAATCCAGCTACTTAATTATTCTACGTCGATATAGCTTTTTGTATCGCTAGTCTTTTATACTTCTTAAATATGACAAAAATATCAATTTTATATCTGTAAATAATGTCGATTTGTTTTATTATATCGTGATTCTGTTTTATTTTCTTCCATGTAAATGATGCTAATCAGTTCCTTTTTATCTGATCAAAGGGAAGAAAATATTATTTTTTCTAACTAATATATATGCTAATATCGTTTAAGTTTGACGTTATAATAAATACTGATAAAAGTGCTCCACCAAACACAATTAAGAGAATAAAGCAGCAGACTCGGTTTTATTGAGTCTGTTCAAGAGAAGTAATGAAAGAAGCAACACCTCTCACACCCCTTAGCACCGGCTTAAGCGGTATTCTACTTCAAAGTCACCTATATTGGGCTCGTTGGTCCCAAAGGACCAGTAAAAGTAACACTACTGATTCGTAGCACGGGGAGACTTTTTACAGCCGCCACACTGCACTAAGCGAACGCTAGTGTGAATGTTAATAAATACTGATAAAGCTACTTTTAAAATATGTTGAAAGTTTTCTAACTATAGTCTCTTATAATTCTAATTAGAATAGCATGGCTATCTTATAGTGTTTACGATGTAATATTTATGTTTGTATTTATTGTAAACCATGATGATACTTTAAAAAAGAAAAAACATATATACTATACCTCTACAGCACGACTTGAAACCTGTTTTGAATTCCATTTCCTTTTTCGGTCCGGAAATATTTCGTCTGCAAATGTCTACCGATGGACAGAAGTAATCCATATTTGGAAGTAGATCCCATGGTGCTGTTATATTATTTTTTCCCTCGGAAATACGCGCAACACATACGATAAGGAATAGCAGTGGAATGTTTGTCATCGCCCAGTCTAACCGTGAATTATGCAGTTACTGACTCCTGAAAACAACCTTACTGTTGTGAAATACTCTGAATTATTACGTATGATCATAGTCAATCTACAGCAAACCATAAGCATCATCTGCTAATAAAATCAGCCTGCCTTCATTGGTCAATACATAATAAGTGTCCTTCATTGGTCATCCACATTAATTAGCGCTGAAATGCGACACATAATAGAGAATTGACGACGAAGGAAACACAATTGTAATTATTGTGGGAATAGAGATATAAATTGAAAGGAACGGCTTTACTGGGAATGAAGTGAACAATAAATTGTACCTGAAACAAGAATCCAATAAGTATATAATATTTATTTGTATAGGCACACAACACTTTACAGCAGGAGTGGCAGTCTGTGAGACAATACTGTGGCAGGGTTTAATACCTCACAACGCGTCTATTTTTATTTTATTTTTTTTCCTTTCTTCAAATCATTCACACATATACATTATACTATAAAATGAATCATTCATGCCTAAAGACAAGTAATATTAACTAAATATATTGTTGTTACTATTATTGTTTTATATAGTTATTACTTAACATGTTGTTTTGTTATAATGTTAAGCCAAGGAAGCGAACATACTTTTTTTTTTTCTCTTGGCCTCATTCGAATATTACAGGTACATGTTAGGTATTAAAATCGAGCAAAAAAAGTGTGTAAATTTGAACAGTATTCATCTTAGATAATACACCATACAATGCATTAACTATAGAGATTACAGCGAGTGTCTTTGGTGACAGAGGGATAACTGGATGACAGAAACCAGGCAAACGGCGGACATATATACAGGATATAATTTGGTATTTCCTTCCAGCAGTTTTCCAAAACAGATGTAAACTATAAAATGTACAAGGTTTACATGTGTATGAATTATAAAATAACACTACGTTTTGTAATCTAATTAAATAGTTTGACTATCATTATTTGGCATGCAATATACAGCATCAATAAATATTCAACATTGTTCCTTAAGATATTTGAATAAAATGATTATCATTACGTGGTCCAAGTATTAACTTTCATACCCCAAGAAGAGAAAACGGGGTTAGCTCGGTATGAAATAAAACCTTAATTTCGTCTTAAAAAGTTTGCTTATTGTAAAATTAAAACATTTAATAGGCAATTGTAAACAGGTTATCTCATTATTTAAGTAAAAAGTGGAAGATATACATGTTTTATTGTCGAAATATCTGTTATAAAATCCTGCTAATATACGCTTTCCCATCGGTTTATGGAATTAAGGCGGGACCACGTAATGTTTTGATAATTTATATACGCTTTATTAAATCATAGCGTAAACTACAAACACACTATCCCTTTTGTCCTATTATTTGTCGATTTCTTAATTTTGCGATAAAATTCCCATTTTTAATTCAAAATCTACATTTTCTCTTCAAACGAAACATACGATCTTATTTAGATTGCAACAACAGCTTTAACAAGTCTTGTATGCGTTTAGTGTAATTATTTGGTTTCAGGTAAAACTCTATAGCAACAGAAACATATGGGTTTGAAATAGGAAAATAGCATGCAACTAATTCAACGTGTAAATTAAAGTGAACCGAATAAAATGGGAATTCTTTTTAAATGCATACTTTCTAAATGGCATAATTAAATCATGTATTCTGTTACGATGAGCACTTTCGCTGAAAGGGGAAATCTTAAACAAATGTGTTAATTTATAAGTTGAACAACTCTCGTACAGTAATCATCCCGTCGACCGATATTTAAGCTTAATTGACGTTTAGGGAAAATAACGCAAAATGTTTTAATTTAAAACTAATACAATTAGTTAGTATTTAACTTAGGCAGTGTAACGTTATTTTGTGAAATGAAAATCACTGGACGACACTTGGTGTAATCTGGAGTGTACTTTTGGAGAAGGTAAAGACATAAACTAAAAGGTACTTTGCACTTTTTCTCAGTGAAACTAGCAAAAAGCACGGCATAGACATTCTATTATAATTCCATCAACTTTGGAATGTCAGATGTGAAAAAGTATGTGCCCAGCGAGAAATAGGACCTTTTCAAGTAATGGACATACAGAATAAATAACAATAGCAACTTCAAATGAAAATGTTGCTTCTTAAAGTCCACTCTCCTGAAAAATGGATGTCACAAACAACAACTCTTTCTTTTACACATATTTTTTAAATATTTAGATGCCTTTACTCTGTATAAAACTCAGTTTCGTACAAGATTCTGTGTGGTAGAAAAATCGTTGTGATAAAAAATATCATTAGGAAATTGTGGCCTTGCATTTACTGAAAAAAGGTGTCACAAGGTTAATGTATTTTACGTGACATGTTTTACGTGTAGCATATTACGAGAACAAAACCATGCTACGGATATTAACAGAACAGAACAGAGCATATATTTTATTTAACTGGTACATACGTACATCGTCATTTATACATACGTAAATACAATTGTTCATACACAAGTCACGTGATTCTACAAATGAATCATTTTATATCAATAGTTTGAGTAATATATATATAAATATATATATATATATATATATATATAGCAAATAACTATTACATGAGGATGAAAATACAAAAAAATCTTTTATTATATACTCAACGATGAATTTCTTACAGATAAAGCTTTACTTAAATATTTTGCTAAATTAATAATAATATTATTATCTTGCGTCTGAAGTAATTCTATGAATTTAAACATACTTGGTATATTATAATATTTCTTAATATAAACTTTCCGTATTCCTGTATAACAAGTGCATTTCAAAATAAAGTGATACTCGTTTTCCAAATCACTGCTATTACAACATTGGCAATATCTTTCATTAACACATGTCTGTTTAAAACCTTAAGGGGATTATATTAATAAATGTATTCTTAGGTCCGCACTAACAGTCGGAAATAAGTAACACACCTCTGGGAGTGCTTACGTTGTATCGTTACGTGACGCTATAACTGTGCCATACAAACATGTTACAATGATATTGACACTCTTAACCAAGATCCCGAATGATTTGCAGTACATTCATGCAATCGTGTCCAGTTAATAATTTTGAACAAAAAATTGTTTTGTTTTAAATGTTCAATATCGTTGTACGTGACAGCAGTCTTGCGTGACAGCATTGTCAGGGTGGCTTTATTGATGATGATAATATTATTCGTATTTGTCTACACGTCATTGGGCGGAGATTTTGCGCGTCATATACATTTCAAATGATTGTATCCCCAAAACAAAGTGGTAAGTATCCAGATACCCTGTGTGACTGTATCATGTCATTTATTGTGTCAAAATACGCATATTTTAATTTATATATTTATGTTGTCCTGGGATAAAATGTTGATAGACGTTTTAACATGCATTGAAATACAAATATACCATGTGTCTTGCATACTATTGTAGTAGCGACTGATCGTCACTGTTGCTATAAAGCCAATGCCTTACAGAATGTATACTGCAATAAATGTGTCGCTGTTACGTTACATTTCAAGTATGTCCATTTGACAATTTACAAGCTTAATTTTAGTGATTATTATCAATTACGAAATTTCAGTTTAATAAATAAGGTTAAATAGTTATGTAACTTTGTCTTTCAAAGAGAGGGTTTTCTTTTTAAAAAAATAACATCAAATCGTAATTAGTGAAATGAATTTTTCTGTCAATATTGAAAAAGAAAACTGCATTAGAAAAGCTAATAGTAAAATGTTTAAAAGAGTGTGACCTGCTGTTAAGTGTATCCACTACTGGGCGGAAGATTTTCTTTAAACCGTCTAAGGACGATAGCCTGGAACTGAACGATTTTTGGGGGAATTAGAAATATGTGTTTTACGTGACGAAAATGAAGTGATATGAACCTATGTAAACTCGATTGAAAGAAGTCGATTTGCTGTTACCTACGAAGCTAACGATATATTTCTTCAATATCTGAAGTTCTAGAGAAAAACAGTCATGATTTTGTTTTGTATTTTATGAGATCTTTTGAATGTTTTTGTATGTTACTTACTCGAGTTGAGGACTTTAATATTCGTAATCTTTATATAACTAAAAAGTTACTCAATCGAGTTACCGTTACCATAAACTTCGTAAAACCTTTGCAAAATTTTATTATCGTAACCCTGATCTTCTTTCCAAATATAAATGTAATTTAAGGACTCTTCTGCGACAAGGACTATCACAACCTGACTTCTATGGTGATGTGATTTATAAACTTCGTAAGATTCTTGGTCATGATCACTTTCATATTATCTTTGTTAAACTTGTTAAAAAGTTTATCAAAAGAGGTTATGACCCTATCATTTTGCAACGTACTGCATGCTTGGTGGTGGACCCTTTTACAGTTCGCCACTATGCTTTCCTCTTTAATTGTACGATGACCGGACAGGCTGTGGACCCTATGATGACGCCTACCTAAAACCCATTGGGACGGTGGCTTTTGATGTTTGTCCATGATCTTTCTTGTCGTGCCCTTAATGGTGTATTCTCTTACTGCTCTGGCTTCTGCCAAGTCACTGAGTACCTTCATTGTGGCTTTTTAGGCTATTGTTTTTTTGTATTATATTTACACGAGCATATTTGTGATTTACTTATATTGCCTATTGATGCTGCCTTGTTCATGTTGTTGGTTAGAGATTAGATCATGGCGGGGATTTCTTTATTTACACTGTCCTGTTTTAATGGGATGACAGTAGGGTAAGTGTGAGGTTTGGTGCACCCTAGAACCGGTTTAAACCCCCAGTGGCCTACTTTGCCACTGACCGTTCCCAGGCGGTAGCCCTATTGTCAACCCTTTTTGTGTTTGTCATGTCGTTTGCATTTATTATTGCTTTTGCCTTCTTGTTTGTCTGTTTGTGTGTTTGTTTCTGTGTTTTGTGGTTTACTGTCCTCCTTGAATGCTACTTTCCCTGTCCGATCTTTTTATATTTCCTTTATTGCAAAATAAACATATTCTATCGTTAAAAGAAATTCTATTGGGTTTAACCCATCTACCCGCTTCAATTTGCAGCTTATGAAATGAGTTACATGTAGTCACGATTAGTTAGTGCTTGACACAGTTTGAAAACATTTATATTATCTAGATACGGTTGAAACTGAACCTGTGCAATATGTATATAAAACAATTTCTCTAGTGGAGTTTTATAATCGACTGTGCCAATTTTTAACAAAATTGTCATCTAACCGTTGCTTTACTATTGCAAGAAATATATTACAGTTACCAACACTTTGTTGTAAAGGTGCATCATAAAATCCAAGAGAGGACAGTAAGTGTTTTAACTGGGAAACCCAGTTTACTGTTAGAGGATATACTTCAGTCATTATTCATCATGTTGTAAACTATTTTCACATATTTACGATCATGTACTCTCGTGATTTTTAACCAATATTTAATAATTATGAAATATCTTCTTGTAATGAATGATGTTCTGCCAAGTTCGCCATATATGAAATAATTTTGAGTTGTTTTCTTAACACCCAAAATATGTTTACAAAACTGTAAATGCACACTTTCAATTAATGCAGCTTGTATGAATCCACACACTTCACATCATTAAAATTTATCAAACATATCTAACTGATGCTATGGTGATATAAATGTAAATTTATACAAATACCTATTCATTTTAAAAATGGATTTTTGTGCTTGACCAGCAAGAGTAGTTTGTGCTTCTGCTGAAGACCCTCCCGTAGAAAAGACAATACCTAAATATGTGAACTTGTTAACTATAGCTGATGGGGCGCCATCATAAATAAAAACGAAATTTCGTGGTAACATTGCGCCCTTTTTAAATTCCATAACTTTCGTTTTAGTACAATTTACTTTCAATCTCCAATCTTTGCAATAGTATATTAAGTCCATTTTGTAACTTTGTTTTGCAGTGTTAGCAAAAATAACTATATCATCTGCATACAAAAGCATAAACATCTTAAACATATTAATATCTAAACCTTCATAGCCACTATGTATGAATGCATCTTCTATACTCTGTAAAAAAGTTTTGGACCATGGCAGTGTTCGAACCCGTACAATGATCGCTGAACCTTGACATTCGACCATAATCCTTATTATCTCAGTTGATAATTCACAATAGATCAACAATCAACAATAATTATCGTTTACAATGAAAGTTTGCGAAAAAATCATAATCTTTTTATTGGTTACTCGAATGTGTCCGTAACTGTTACTTTTTATGGACTTTGCAACATTTTTTACAGATCCTTTGTGTGTTCGCGATATTTTTTTAAAATCAAATCTTGTTTAGAATTTAATGTTTCTGGTACCAAATTAACCGGGTAGGTTAGACCTTGGTTACTAAAAAAAGATACTTAAATTCTTTCCACAAGTTTCATTTTTATATGACTTTATATACCCTGGTCCAAAACCTTTTTTTACCGAGTATATATCATTTAAATGCATAGAACACAATAATGGAGATAAGCACTTCCCTTGCCTAACGCCAAGTACACAATACAATTCATCACTCAATTGGTTACAGTATTTAACTTTAGACATAACACATGAGTACATTGATTTAACAATATCAAGAATCTTTTCCCGAATGTCGAACTTAAAATATGCGTAATTAATCCATTAAAACAAATATATTACCAACAGTACTCATGATTGTGCGATCTAAATCCAGCCTGAGCTTCAATTAGAACGATGTATGTTTCTGCCCACTCTGATAATCAATTGTTTAATACACGTGCAAATAATTTACCCAAACAACTTAATAAAGTAATACCTCGGTAATTTTCTACATTATTAATGTTGCCCTTTTTTGTAAAAAGAAATAGCATACCCTTCTGACAAGACTTCTGGGAAATACCAAACCTCAAACACTTTATTAAAAAATTTACAGATAACTGGTGATAAAAAAGTTTTACCATGAATGAACATTTCATTTAATAACATATAAGGTCCAGACGATCGATTTGAATTCAGTTGCTTAATTGATTTTATAATCTCATCCTCAGTAAAATACATATTCAACTCTTCAAACATTATGTTAAATTCATTATTTTCGTAACATTCATTAAAATACAAGTTTTACAATAATATTATCAAAATTCCATTAGGCAAATAGCCCATGAGGATATACATTTTTACAACACATATGACTGACAGTCAAAATATATACAATATTCACAACTAATACATTTTACAAATTTCATTCAAAGTTCATTAAAATATACAACATCACATCTGCAACAAAGAACTCGTTATTTGGAAAACTTTAAAATATTGTTCAAAAGAAGACGATGGTATATGTGTTAGCTTAAGTACCCCGATGCTTCTTTTAGCATATTGCAATACAAGTTTGCATTTGTATATCTTTCGTTTACAAATGCACCTGTTTTCAATCGATCATAATCCGTCCTACAATTTCTAACAATAGATTTATAATGTGACCGAGCTTTAACCATATTAATTCTATTCATGAACAGAACAGAACAGAAGAAACTTTTAGTCAGACTTAAACTATACAGTTTCACGTCTACAACATGTTTGCAATATATAAATCTTGTCAAACAAATAATAAACAATGCAAATATACAATTTACACAAACGTCACTTTTGCTTTCTCTATTGTAGAAAATAAAACTTACTTTTATGACACTAATCATTATACCATGATTTGTTTTTATTGTTATTAACGAAAGTAGAAAAGCAGTTACAGCATATAGCTGTTCGCTAAAGATAGCAATCAACACCTAGCAGAAAGGCAATGAACGTGTTCAAACATATAATGCTTCACTAAATTAAGTCATCAACGCCTAGCAGGAAGGCAATTAACGTGTTAGTTATCATAACTCGTTTCTTACATGTATCAAAGTACTGAAAGTACTGAGACTGCAAGGTTTGATAGGAAACTTATGAATATTTGCACGATTGTTGGACATTTAAAATTTCCATAATTTTTACACAATTTTAGCTAAATTGGCGATCTTGGGCGACCTACAAAAATCTTAGAGGGTCGATCCATTCCAAATATATAATATTGTGATCAATTGTCATTGAACTGTTTCAAATCTAGACTACAATATATTTTATGAAATTGCTGATGGATAGACAGATTTGTGTTGTATGGCCAAGCTGTCACTCAAGATCACCTCCATGTCTGAAAGTATGTCATTTACAGAGTGGCGTGTATTAATTAGTCCTCTGGGAACAAAATGCACAAGAGGGCCGGCCTGTATCACTCTACTGGCTTGAATAGTCTAAGGCCTACTGGAAAACAATTTTTGTAAAAATCAAAGGCTAGATAACTCTGATGTGTCTAGTCTGCTGCAACTGGTTTTGAACTTGAAAAGTATGTCTGTCCCACATATTGAAAATAAACTTTACTGTAGTATTAATTTTATTAAAAAATAAAAATACAAATTTATAGGTGGAAGAAAGAATTGAAATTGACTATAAGTAAATACAAGGGTAAATGTGGCCATACTTTTGACAAAAAAAACAACAACAACAAGAAACAGAACAGAACCTAGCTGGACGAAGTAGGTTAAAATGCCACAGTCATGTGCAGTTGCATGATTTAGTCGATTTCGAAATACATGTTTACCAACCAAACATTAAATCTTTTTGTAAGTACAGTGCCTGAATTCACCAAACATTACTGAGAAAATGAATAGACTCCATAATACATTTTTGAAAATTGACATAAAAATATTTTTTAAAATATGCATGCAAATAAAAATAAACATCAATCAAAATGCAACTCGGTTTAAACATTTGTCATTATGAATGAAAACTCAGATAATCTGGAGCTTGACACATGTTATGAATAAAAACTCAGATAATCTGGAGCTTGACACTTGTTGTCAATGAATAGATTTTGATCAGAACCTTGTCAAACACGGGCTTTCCAAATTAGATGACGTCATGACGTCACAACGGTCAGGGATGTGGCCATTTTGGATGAAGTCGTGTTGTTAAAACTGTCAGCGTTGAGAGAGACAGACACTGATTGATATTATAACAAAACAACTTAACAAATTCGATCAGTGAAAAAAGCGGGTTTTAATAACATTGTGACGTAGTTGGTGTCTAGACGTCATGACGTAGAGACACGTGTTACAGTTCCTGCACAGCTAGACCCTGAACTCTACAATCTATGACAGTTTTGATCAAATCCACTCTTAAATACAGAATATATAACGATAATAAGATTTCTATATATAAATATTCCAACAGAATAACAATCCAGTAGAGTCTAATATCCAAACATGTTTCTCTATTTTATCTTATCATTAATAATAATTCACTGACATCGTGAATCACAAAAACCCTTTTGAAATAGTTGTTGCTATATACAATTATACATAATAAATATATTGAAACAACTATAAATATATTGAAAAAATTCTTCCCCCGAAAATCTCGTTTAATTTGGGCTCTTTGCGCGAATATAACACTGTCAAGCGAAGGTGCGTGTGACGTCACATCGTGTTTCCCCTTGATAAGGAAACACCTTGCAAACATTCGCTTGAAAACAAAATCGCCCACAACTCATACATAATGAGATTTTCGTAGAATGTCTCGACCTGTTTATTTGCATTATAGTTGTTTTCAGCATCCAATAATTTCGTCTAGCATAGATCAGCATGCGTGTACGACTTGAAGCCTTGCATTTAAAAACACATCAGGTTGTCACAACTGTTATAAACTGAGTAAATAAACAGATGTTTCGTAGGAAAACATCTTGTTAGCATTGTTGTTTGAACAGTATGAAGTACATTAACATCAATAAACGTATATCGAGGTCCGCTCAGATAAGTTAGCAATGCCTAGTTTACAGGCAATTAACGTGTTCAAGTACATAGACGTTCGCTTAAATAAGTAATTACCGCCTTGTAGAAAGGCAATTAACGTGTTTAAGTTTATACAATTCAGGTCTTTACTCGGCACAAACATTACACAATGCTTTTCGCCAATACAGTCCAATAATTCAATACAATGAGAAGAGTATGTTGTAAATGCACATGGTATGACTCAAAAATGTTATATTATAACTTATATATATTAGCGGTTCGCTAAAGTAAGTTATTAAGGCCTAGTGGAAAGGCAATTAACGTGTCCAAGCATACAGCAGTTCGTTAAAAAAAACAGTAATCAACGCCTTGTAGTATGATATGTTATTGTAATAATAGCCGTGTTTTTTTATGTTTTGTTTTTTTGGCAATGTGTACGTACATATTTATATTTTCGTTGATGAATAAGCATATGGTGCGATTAATATTAATAATGACTATATACGTTGACACGGTTACTATAATAGACCCATGGCATTGCTATAAATTAATTAGAAGTGCATTGTTGTGTATACTATATTTTACAATTTAATAAAGTCTCATCATAGTACAATTATATATACAATAAACATTCCATATTATGTTAACTATGCCATTCTAAAAGGCTTATGAGAGAAATATAAAATAGAATCTGATTAACAATAATAAAAAATGTATGAGCACTTTAACTTAGATGATTGGTCCTGAACCTATTGCACAAGCCGTATCATCGGACTCACAAATAGATGAAGCAATACCCTACAGCTGAAGCAATACCCCACAGAAACATTCATTTTTTATATTTCAACCACAGATATATTAGATAGGGCAGCCCCCACACTAAGTATACTATAGCAGACATATAACTGGATTTCTAACAAATCCAGTACAGACCCTACTGTCTTTTAAAGCAAATTTAATGAAATTAAATCTAAATGCAGTAACTTTCAACATATATACACAAAAGGTTCTAAAGCTGGAGATAAGGTAGCTGCAGCAGCTGTTGTACATAAACACAGCATAAAGAGCCGCCTGCCTGACAAGGCCTCTATCTTTTCAGCTGAACCTAAGGCAATTGAACTTGCCTTAAATTATATTCAGGAATCTGATGATGGCAATTTTGTAATCTTTCCTGATTCCCTTTCATCTCTTCAAGCACTGGGTAATATGAAACATGATATCCCAGTTGTGCTTCAGCTTTTAGAAAAGTACAATTCTCTTATAGTTGATAATGTTATTATTTTCTGCTGGCTTCCAAGCCATGTAGGAATACGTGGTAATGATAGATCTTATAGTGCTGCTAAAGCAGCATTAGGTTTACAAATATCTAATGCTAAATTACCTTATACTGATTTTAAAAGTTGTATTAACACATTTATTCGCAACTCTTGGCAAGCCGCTTGGGATTTGTCAGTCAACAATAAACTCCATTCAATTAAACCGTTACTTGGAGAATGGCGTTCTTCTAGTAGACCCATTCATTGAGAAGAAGTTGTCCTAGCCCGGTGCAGGATAGGGCATACAGTTATACTCATTCATATTTTTTACAAGCTGAGCAATTACTAGAATGTATACCCTGCTTTGCATCGTTAACAGTCAAACACATATTGTTGGAATGTGTAGACTTTGATCCTATGCGTCAAAGGTACTACAATGTTAATACTATGAAAGAGTTATTTGATACTATAGATTTTAGTCTTGTTTTAGATTTCTTAAAAGAAATCAGACTATATAAATCATTATAATGTGTTCTTATATATATTTACTTTATATACCCGTTGACGGGCATTTGTTGATTTACATATAAAGTTTATATTACTACCATATCATCCCTTATTTTTAATAGTTTTATCTTTATATATTTACATTAATTTTTAATTAATACTTAATTTCTTCATCTTTCATCGTTTTTTGCGCACAATATGACCTATTTATGTGTCGACTTGCCGTAAAAAACCATTCGTTCACTCATTCATTAATTCATTCAAACGTATCATTGTATATGCATTCTATGTAGGCGACAGCGAACTGCAAATTTTTACGTTGAGCCCCACATGACCTCATACCCATCGGCTTCGCTCTAGTATATAATTTGTGTTCATTTTAAAGAAAATAAGGAGGATTTTTTCTTTCTTTTATTTGTTGCCATTAAACAGTTGTTTACGTTTTTTTTGTCAAGCCTCATATGCCTTTGTCTAGCACAAGTAAAATCGTCATTTCTCAAAAATCGACATGATGGCCAGGTAAGTACTTTCTTTGATAACCCAGCTGTATTTATCGTCCTTTGTCTCGAACAAATACAATCTTCATTGCTCAAAAGTCGACATACAATCTTCATTGCTCAAAAATCAACATAATGTCCAGGTAAGTACTTTCTTTGATAACCCAGCTGTATTTATCGTCCTTCGTCTCACACACATACAATCTTCATTGCTCAAAAATCGACATACTGTCCAGGTAAGTACTTTCTTTGATAATCCAGCTGTAGTTATCGTTCTTCAAATTGATCCTATTAAAATATTCATTGATTATGATATACATTTGTACACCTTTGATTTGTTCTAACAAAAAATACTCACAGAATACTGAAGGATTTATCGTGTATTTCTAAATCCTTCATTTTCAATTGTCATTGAGAGAGACAGAGAGAAAGAGAGAGAGAGAATACTCACTGAATACTGAAGGATTTATCGTGTATTTTTAAATCCTTCATTTTTAATTCTCATTTTTAACAAATGAACCACATCATATTTGGTGGAAATTAGTAACGTTTTAATGCTCTGAATCAAGCGACTTTTGCAGAGAGAGAGAGAGAGAGAGAGAGAGAGAGAGGTTACTAAACATTATCCAAAAGCTCGTAAATATGCAATATTTATGCATAAGACGTGTTTGTAAATGATTTAACATAGCTAGAATCTCGTTTTTACTGACTTAACGTAAACATGAATTCGGTCAAGATCTTCTATTTTTTTATAAATACCTGCAAAAGTATAACGTCCACAATTGTTTTAAATGAAAACCTTTCAATAAGAGCAAACGACGAGACCAGTGAAACTCGTTCGAAACCAGAATCATGTTGACAAATACGAGGAACGAAATTTCCCTGCCCATCGGAAACGATCTCAAACTCGTCTTCATACAGAATCCTACCAGTACTTTTGTAGTACACCAGCAATGTGTCCGCATGGAATGTAAACTCGTCGATCTTCAGTTGAATTTGTTTGCAGTAAAACGTTTTTTTGATATATGTGGTTGGTTTGTAATTAGAAGTCCTATGTAAATTTCTCTAAGAACCGGGGCAGTTAAGTTAAGCGGTGTGTCTTCATCATTGAATAGTAAAACATTAAACCATTCAGGTGAAAAATATTGTGTATTCCTGTTTCTCGACCGCATGTTGTGGTACTCTAAAATCTGTTGCTGGAGTTGCATTGCATGACCTTCGATAGACACACTCCAGTTCTTAGAAAGTACTTTACTTATTGAGTCAATAAATTTGCTTGGAGTAATAGTTGAATGTGCATAACGCATCAAGATAATCAGCTCCTTTAGATCAGGCTCCGAGTTGTCATTACCGACATAATATATCTTTTGGAATATCCACTGTTTCGGCCACGGTGATTTTAACCAGTTAACAGCGTTCTTCAGAAATGCTTCCAGAAACGACAGTTTCATATTGCCGTCTGGAATAAGACGGAGGCAGATTCCAGCTTGTTGAGAATACCAGGTACTTATTGGGAACGTACATATACCATCTTGAACCATCAACTGACCTGACGGACATTCTAGTTTTCGGCAGTTTCCCATATTCTATAATATAAAAAAAAGAAGATATACATAAAGTAGATGGATGGGTGCTCTCGAGCGCACGTGTGCTGACTTCCGGGAACTTTTTCCAAAAAGTATGACAATGACTATTATTATACCCCACGTTTACACTCCTGTATAAATTGCCCATACCCTTAGCTTGAAGCAATTTTTACTGTTCTCCGGTAACAATTTTTACTGTTACACGATTGTGACGTCACGGGAAGTATAAAAATAGGTTTTGGTTTTTTCCAATAACGACACGCTTTGGCAATTGGAAATCGGTGGACGCTTATTACAATACACCTGAAGTTATGTCAATCGTAAGACGCTTGGTTCACCAAACGACAATAAAAAAAATGTGGCGAGCAGATTTGTTACTTTAAATCCAAACTGGTATACAAATATAAATTAAAACAAAAACAAACAAAATATTGGGATATTTTTCACCTCATACATTTAAATTTTAATCGAAACATTTGTTCGGTATAATAAAATAAATATTGCATCCCAGTGAGGGTGACAGTGGATATTGTCAACCTTCGGAAAAATAATGTCAACCTCGTCTTCGCCTCGGTTGACATTATTTTCCTCAGGTTGACAATATCCACTGTCACCCTCACTGGGATGAAATATTTATATACTGTCGTTAAGTGTTGATATTCAAAGTTTGGTGAAGCGATGAAGTAATAATTGGAATTTTAAGATAAAAACACATTTTTATTCTGAAACTTAGACCTTGGCTGTGACCTGATTTATATACATTGATGTGGTCATACTGTGCTTATATCCAAACATGTGGGAAAATATTATTAAGTTTTCGTGATCAAAATCACATTTTAACAGAGAATATGATAGTATCTATTAATTTGACCTGATATATCTGTTTAGTCATGTGACTTGCAAGAAAGAAATATGAAGAAACGAAAAAGGATGTAAGCAATATCAAATTGTGTGACTAAAAAAATGACCTTTGAACCAAAAAATTGACATTGACTATGAACTTGGCCTTAGTTTAATGGCAAGGTTATGTGACGTTTGTCATTAAATACATAAATCAAAATTTTGATAAAAAATACGAAAAGGTGTAAAATGTATACTGAGTTTTAATTCGTCATGATCATAAATGATCTTTGTACCCATATTTTAACACTGAGAGTGACATTGACCTTTATATATTGGCATTTATATTTATTTATATCCTTCCAAATGTTACGTTCGGATGGCGACAGACGGGCACAGGACGCAGTGCAAATTGATATATTTTTATCGCCTTTTCCTTCAAAAAAGCGACACAAAAAGATCATTGAAAATTCACACACTCAACAAATATGTTACAGTTGCAGATTCAGAGATTTGTTCCTAATACTAGCCATTAGCATATGGTCATTACTAATTTAAGTAAAAGGTAATACAGTAATTAACTGGAAAATATAACTGCCCTGCCTTAAACGCTGTCAGTCACATACAAATCAGTAAGTGTGTAAATACGTCAATTTCATTCTCGTTCAACGTGTTATAGTAGAAAAATGAAACCACGTCATTCACATAGACTTGACGTTGTAATGTGTACCCTCAACAAAATTCCTAATCGGTCACCTCAATTTTACAAAATATTTTCTTTTCTTGGAATATCTTCCTCTCGGTTTTACTTTTTTTGAATAACATAGTTATTTAGGAAAAGGTCCTGAAAGTTTCAGAAAAATCATATAACTACCAGTGAAACTAGGACGCGTTAAAGTCACGAACCCCCAAATCAAAAATTACAAAATGTCGGACTTACAATGGAAATCCCATAGAAGAGTGCTCGTTCTTGAAATTTGAAGATTTAACATGCACTCGCAGACCAAGAGTCGCGGAAAGGAACTCATTACATGCATGTTATATGTCTAATGAAATGATTTTATAGGTCATTTATTTATGTTTGTCATTTCTTTATTACCATATTGGTTTTTAAAACACTTGACTGTGACTTAAACCAGGTCATTCCCCTTACAATTCAATGCAAAAGTATGTGCCTTTGTGGATCGAGGGTGTTATAATATAAAGCATTGTTTCTTCAAAAATGATTTAAATATTTTTACCAAATTTTCAGTTAATGTATATCAAACATTGAACGAGGATTTGATTAATTTTACATGAATACAAATCTTGTGTAAAAGGTAATTATTTCATAAAACTTAGGTGATCGATTAGGAATTTTGTTGAGTGTAGATGTATGTTTGGTATGTTTTAATGCTTGACTTTCGGTATCTGCGTAATAGGCTTACAAAATACGTAAATCTGTAACATGAATGCAGATTCACGGAGTACGGAAAATAGGTGAAGGTTATTTCTATTGATCTCATTTTGTGCGAACGTTTTGCTGTCATGAAGATGTAAACATGTGTGAAGTTTGAACCCATTTAGGTGTCTGAAAAATGGACTTAACTTGAATGTTAAATTTAAAAACGTTCATGTAAATTAACGAGGTGCGAAAATTAGGTGAAGAATGAGAAGAAATGTCCAGTAGAAATCACAGCACCAAAACGCAATGACATCGTCGGTCCGCACTGCATCAAAGACAAAGAACAAATTAAATGTACAATGAAAAAATAATACACAACAAAACGAGTGGTGAAGACAGGGCGACCGACTTGGAACGTACAGTAGGCAATATGGCCTACTGGTAAGCTTAAATCGATTGTTTGTGAACATAACCTCGTTATTCGTATTGACCTACATTATGTAGGAACATTTTGCTGCAATGTCGAAGTAAACATGTGTGAAGTTTGCACTTCTAATACAAGTTTAACCGAATATCTATATCAGAGCCAGCTCTGTATTCAAATCCAGCTCTGTATTCAAAATGCCTTGGCGTACGTTTAACCGAATATCGATCTCAGAGCTAGCTCGACAATGAAAACCCAGCTCGTTATTAAATGTCGATCTACGATTTTCGATCTCACAGCCAACTTCACACAGCTGAAAGGCTCTATGATCTCTGATGTCTGAGAAATAGAATAAATTAATAACTGTAATACTAACGAAGACCGGTGAACGTCATTAATCTTGACTTGCTCTTGGCTTGTAGATGTAAACATGTGTAAAGTTTGAAAGTCCTATGGCTTTTGGTGTCTGCCTAACTGTAACAAGTTGCAGTATTTAGCGAAAATAATGCCTGAAGTTAATAATAAGATCGAAGATACCTACCACTTTTTCATTTTCTGTCTCACAAACCCTCGGAATTATCTGGTCTGTGCTCTCAGCGGATACTGGTACATTTACTATGAATGTGGGATCTATGATAGCTGTAAACTTTGAATTTTCAGTTCGAACTTCATTGTCTTGGCAAAGTAGATACTCGCTGTTGAAATACTTACCATTACAAATATAGCAAAACACATTTGCGTATACAGATGTGAATACAAACGGAGAGAAGAAACCGCTCGTACATGCCTCAATAACGTGTTCTTTCGTCATGTTAAGTCCACCAGGGAGTACAAACGTGGTATTCTCACAAATGTCGATTACATCACGAAAACATTCATGTGTCTTTATGTCTGAGACTTTACCAGGATAAGAGAATCGCATTAGACAAACTGATGCGTTTGAACTCGAGTCCAGGATCTGCAAATGAGCAGACATTGCTATTTCGAACCCCGTACTATAATATTCCCTGTCACATTCCATCACTGCATCCCAAATAACTTAATCTTTGACACCATGGCAGTTAGCACATTTTACATTTTTATAAATTAGCTTTGTTTCGTTAGAATACACAGGATAGAGGCTTCCCCAAGGTGCAACAAGTGCATCTCCACAGGTAACATCATGAACATCCCCATTTTCAGTCGTTATACAGCCATTAGAGGGATTCCCCGAAACCATGAAATATGATGTGTACCTATGCCACTCTTGAAACGGAGGATCGACAGATCTTGAAAAGAGGCATGTTTGCAGTTCCTTGTCAGTAGGTTGATCCGTGTTGAGATGTGGAAAGCAGCAGTTGTGTGATTCTCCACAAGAGCGTTGATCACACGAGCACTCTAGAAATTGAAAGAATACACATCTGCATAAGTAATACATTTACAATAGCCGTTTTATGTTATTCTAAAGTTGCATGTTTACGTTATAAGTGTATATTTGTTTATTACAAACTATGTATATACAGTTGTGTAATAGTTAGAAGCTTTCCAATTGTCAAGTTTGTTAAATATAATATTATATATAAATTAATATAAATATTTACCTGACCATATTAGCGATTCAATGTGATAATGTGATTGTTCAGTCACCTTCTCTGCATATTTTGCGGTGAAAGCATAATAACAACATTAACTGCTAAAGTATTAATTGTTACCTTATACATATGAATACTTTTCTGTTAATTATGTTAGTTATTGGTATAATGTTGTATATATATTTCACTATCGCTGTCGAGTTTATATGTATTTGTTGTATCCACACGGGTCTTATGACCCATTGGAATTATCAAAATAAAAACATCTAAAATAGAAATCGGATAACAAAAGAAGTAATATTTAAAGAACTCTTGAACATTACTACTAGCCAAATACAGCAGAGTATATAAAGAAATGCATGATGCATTTCAAGAGTAATGCAAGTAAACACCAACAGTGGTTGACGTATAACAAAAATGAGGAAAATGGTTCTATAGAAACCATGGCATGTACCCAAACACAATGACACCGTAGTCCCGAATTAGAACATTAATCTTGAAACAGTATATAATATTCTAGACATCAAATATACAGAAGATAACAGAACATTCCAGAACCGAATGGAAATGTCATGGATCTTCTTATTGATTTAAAATACACTGGAACATTTTACAAGGATTTTAGTATTTATAAAAAAGTGGGCATGAACTGTGATAATTATTCTCAGCAGTACTTTATACGATCTTTAATCGTCTTTGGAATTTTTAGTGCAAATCATTTTGTGATTCTTTAGATTAACAGTGAAACGGATTCAATGCATTTGTGTTCTCCTTTGGATTTATATATTACTCTTAAAGAGTTTATTTTACACCAAAATGAGAATAACGTAGATTAAAAAGACACAACACTTTTCTTGGACAGGACATCCGAACATATTGGATATATCTTGCATTTGAAAACTGGACCATTCTGATAGGTTCTAATTTTATTAAACTGATATCTTCAGTTATATTGGTGTTGTTACCACATCATGGTGTTTGTTTTTTATTAAATATACACAAAATAATGATTATTGTTTTTCTTGCTATCTTCACCTGAACTTAACGGCACAATGTCATACAATCCAACAGAGTGCAGCATATGACATGTGCAAGATTTGCCAAGGCTGTCCTCTGTAGGATTATCACTGGCTGTATGAATCTTAAAGACACATTTCCCAACGCTACTTGGTCATTGAAAAAGCACGGGAAGCTTGACTATTTACAGCCAGCACGCTTCATGGCTGATCAACTCAGGTATATAAATTGAGGCCCGCTCTTAGTTTTTTGTTTGTATATCATTGCTATATTGAGGGTAAGAATAGCGTAACAACACTTTCTAATTTACTTTATTGAAGAAATATATGTTCATAATCTAGCTTTTGAATACAAAACTTATCTGGTATTTCTTAATTGTTTTTAAGACCAAAAATCAGAGCACAACACAATAAATATACAACAATATTTAATGTGATATAATGTGTACTGGTCACAAATGCTTTATTGGGTGGGCCTCCTAATCTGAAGAAAAATTGAATATCACACTTTGCTCATAAAATTGTTTGGCTAACAGTGATTTACAGTTACCTATAGAAATTCTCTCCCCCCCCCCCCCCCCCACCCCACCCCCTCCCACTTATATTGCCTACTGATGCTGCCTTGTTGGTTAGAGATTAGATCATGGAGGGGATTTCTTTATTTACACTGTCCTGTTTTAATGGGATTACAGTAGGGTAAGTATGAGGTTTGGTGCACCCTAGAACCGATTTAAACCCCCAGTGGCCTACTTTGCCACTGACCGTTCCAAGGCGGTAGCCCTATTTTCAACCCTTTTGTGTTTGTGATGTCGTTTGCATTTATTATTACTTTTGCCTTCTTGTTTGTCTGTTTGCGTGTTTGTTTCTCTGTTTTGTGGTTGACTATCCTCCTTGAATGCTACTTTCCCTGTCCGATATGTTTATATTTCTTTATACAGTCAAAGTATCTTTATTATTCAGATTTCCGAAAAGTAAATGGAAAAGGTTGAAAGAATTAACAAAATCGGAGGATAAAAATATATGATCATTTGAAGGTTCTGTTGACAAGGATATGTAAGCCGCCATTTTGAGAGTTATGACATCATAGTTTTAAATGACTGTATATGGAATATGTATAAATATGAAAATTTACTGATTTATAGGGAAATAGGGAAAACATATAATGATCTTTAGGGGGGAAATAACAGCAACTGTATGTAAACTATGTATGCTTAAGGGTAGTTATGGTTAACATGACCAATAAAAGAGATTGCATTCATTTGCAGTGGTCTTCTTTGCTTCATATTATATTTATCAAAATGTCATATATGGTAATATGGAACTATGACGTCGTGGTTCTCAAAATGGCGACTCCAATATCCGTTTTAGAACAACCTGCAAATGGTCATATCTTTTTCGTTTAACACCAGATTGAGAAAATGCATTCACTTTTACCTAGTTTTTCAGAACTCTCAGTGATAAGTTCGGCTGAATGATTAAATTCCATTTAATATATAAAAAATAAACTTTGATATAATAATAAAACTCAATTTACTCCCATTGCAAAGTGGTAGATTTAAAGAGGCATGTCTTCAGAATTGAACCAGAAAATAAATCAAATAGATCTATAAAATAGTTTGCTAATAAGTTGACAATTTCAAATACAGTGCTATCACCATGTTCGACACCAAAGTGCGTTTTCGTAATGTTGTTAAAATGCACCGGATATAGTGACCCTGAAGCTGAGCAGATGTAAACCAAATATTGATCTTGCCGCCAAAATAATGGTTTAAAACAAGAAATTGGGCGTTTTAATATCAAAAGTGCTATTGATGATCTCTTTTCTTACGTTTTGTAAATCTGAAGTATTATTTGCATACAATACTGTTTTCTGTGGGAAGAGGTCGGTACAATTGTCGATGCAATACCATAGCAATCAGTTTAAGCGCATTTCGGACGCCTATTTGTAGGTTTTGATTATAGAATAAAATTTCTACACTTTCTTTTTTCTTTTTTTTTGGCTGTATTGCATACAGCCTGATTATGTAGTGTAATGCATCTTGCTTGAACCCCCAATGTATATATTGAATTACACCTGTTTGATTGATTATGATCATGGCATGTTTTGCGCAGATACATCATCTACATCTATTATTCAGTTGTTTGTTGAAATATATAACCGTTTCTACTGATTTAATGTTTTATTACACTTCAGTTGAAACACTTATCATCGGATCAATGTAAGGAGTATTAAAAAATACCTTAATATTTAAAATATTTAATAACTTGACTATAAAGTTCAAATTTCATTACGTGGGCGCACTTTAATTCCATTAAGCGATAGGAAAGCTTATATTAGCAGGATTTTATAACGGATATTTCGACAATAAAACACGTTGAAAAACATATTTTATTGCAAAAAAAGGCGAATACCTGTTTAAAATTACCTATTAAATGTTTTAATTTACAATATGCAAACTTTTTGAGCCGAAATTAAGGTTTAATTTCATACCCCAGCCAACCCCGTTTTCGCTTCTTGGAGAAGGGGTTGGATGGGGTATACAAGTTAATACTCTGACCACGTAATGTGGCAGATATATGGATTTGTTTCCACGCTTAGTAAGGAAATGGTAGGATAATTGAAAAAAAAGAGACAAAGTTATATAGAAAATGGTCAGTCTACGTAAGCGTCTAAAAACTGAAAACGCCATAAACGATTCTTGAATGTTTGTTTCCATGTTTTGATAACACGTTTCAATTATCGATTATTTGGTGAATAGAAAAACGTCGATTTTTTAAATCGAATAATATAAGTAATTATAAAAATTAGATTATATACTAAAGGTACGAAAACATCTAACAAGTTCAACATTAACACAACCGTTGAACATATTAAACAATGTAAACACACGTATCCTATACCTTGACGTCTTGAGACAATGTAAACACAAGTACAATGATATATCTATAAAATAAAAAAAATAGAGGATATTTGTTGTTTTGTCATGAATAACATATTTTATTTCATCGAGAAGTGAGAAAACTTTATATTTTCACGAATGCATGAGTGAAAATAAAAAAGTTTTCTCACTTCGAGATGAAATATAATATGTTATTCACGACAAAACAACAAATTTTCTTTTTATTTTATGATTTTACAAACAATTATTTAAGCAATTTCAGTAACTAAACCGTTTTACACACGCTTCTTTCCTAGCCACGATGACGTAACGAAACGTTACATGACGTCACCTTTTTTAAAACCATTAAATGATTAACGTCACAGAAAGAAATTAATTAAATAAACAGTGGATTTTAAAACTCTATATTCCACAGTGTGGAATAACATTTTATTTCACAGATAAAACACAGTATTTCATCGATTATCATCAAATAAATATGTATATTTAGGGCTTGTTTTAGACGAATATCTCAATTATAATGTAACAGCTTCATTTGTTGCACAGTCAGCCAGTCGCGCATTAGGACTGTTAACTTCCAGTTGGTGGGATGCCTTATACAGTTATACTAAACCATTTGATTCGCTGGTTTGGTCTATTGTAGCTTATGGTGCAGCAATATGGGGTACTCAAACCTACTCTTGTATTGATGCCGTACAAAATAGAGCAATGCGAGTATTTTGGGGTACGACAAGAAACACACCATCAGCTGTTATGACAGGAGACATGGTATAGCTACCGGTTTGTGTTAGACAAATAATTGCGGTATCAAATTACTATGTACGATTGAGTCATATGCCTAATATAAGTTTCAATAAACGAATATTCTTGTATTGTTTCAATAGCAAAGGTTCTAGATGTAAACATTCGTGTAACAGAGTTTTAAATAATTTTTCAAAACTTGAGTTTAATAACGATCCGAGTGTAATTAACCCTATTGTTAAACGTAAATATTTAGATGATGTTATGAGTGCATTATAGTAAATTGGAAGGTAAATATTAACTCGGAACGTGGTAGTAGTAATATTGGTGGCGATAAATTACGTATAAGTTATTTAAAACTACATTTGAAACAGAAACGTACTGTAAACTTGTAAACTAATACTACCAAGAAATCATAGGTGGGCTTATTCTAGATTCCGTTGTGGCGTAGAACCAATTAGACTAGAGACTGGAAGATATGAAAGACTTCAGATTAGTGAAAGAGTGTGTCCATTTTGTAATGTTCAGGTGTAAGATGAGTTACATGTTATGATAACCTTTAGTCCTTTATATAATGATATCAGAGCTAATTTATATGATAAATCAATAAGCCTAATTCCTTATTTTAATAACTCTACAGATGAACAAAAACTAGTACATTTATTCACAAGTGCAGACTTAATTCGTGTAGGTACCAAATCCTGCTACTTAATTATTCTACGTCGATCTAGTTTTTTGTATCGCTCGTCTTTTTTACTTCTTAAATATGCCAAAAATGTCAATTTTATATCTGTAAATAATGTCAATTTGTGATATTTGATATTTGTCATATCGTGATTCTGTTTTATTTTCTTCCATGTAAATGATCCTAATCAGTTCCTTTTTGATCTGATCAAAGGGGATAATTATTGTTTTCTAACTAATGCGCAATAGTAATACATAAATTCAACATCACAATATTCATAGCAACATATGCAAATGGATTGAACTACAAGTTATTACAATATTAGTTACAGTTATCTCCATTGTGGCTGAAAAAGTGTACTTGATTGTCGGTTTGAAATTATAACAATACATTTAAATATGAACTTGATAAAAAAAACGAAGAAAAAAAATCGAAAATGTAAACTCTGCCTTGCCATTCTACCCCCAAGCAATCTCCACCGAAATAACACCCGATATCCCCGTTCAGGCTGGTAGAAAACATAGCGACAGTTGATCTACACAAAATACAATGGTATTTCAATACAAGTTAAGGATTTTTGAATCGTTTAGTGTTTTTAATATAGTTTTGAACTTGAGTAAATAGAATATGATTTTCCTCATCCGTTAGTTGGTCGATGCCGTATAAAAGTTTGCGAGGACTTAAGGGATGAAATATACGAGTGTCTAAAAACAATTGTCGTCTTTCATTTCTAAAAATTACACATCTACACAAATAATGCTCAGCATCTTCAACACCATCACTACATATACAATTGGGATTATCCCTCAAATGATTAAGATAGAGATCAGCGTTTAAATTGCTGCAATTGTTTCGCAAACGCGCATGTATAACTGAAAGGTATCTATCACCCAGTGTGTAGTATTGGGGTACTATCGGTGGTTTAAAGTATTTTTTAAGTCTAGTTTTAAAAATCGAAAGAGATGGTGCTTCGCGAATGTTAATATCAAGTTCGTTCCAAAGTTTTAGAGATGACGGTAAGACTGATCTCGAAATCATTTCTGTTCTTCTAGGTAAAGTAACGAAGTTGGAACTGTTTCTCAAGTTATAAGGATTCGATTCTGCAATAGTTGCGGGGAATATTTCATTTAAGTAACTCGGTAAATCTCCATTTTTAAACTTGTAGGTAAATAGCAACGTTTGGATATGCCTTCTATCGGGCAGAGAGACCCAATCAATTTCAGTTAACAATTTGTGTATAGAGACAAAACGAGTCAGGCCAGTAACTATTCGCGCGGCTTCATATTGTATTTTTTCTAAATTATCTTTTTCATAATTCGTACAGCTATCCCATATTATAGCCGCGTATTCTAAAATAGATCGAAGGTAAGATTTACATATTTGATTAAGGACCCATTATGACTAAGGGTTACTCCCAGATGTTTATGATGGTCAACAAAGTTAAGTTGAGTATATTCAAATATCAAAGACGGAGGGTTTCTGTTTGCAAGTGAAAAGAACATGACTTCAGTTTTAGATGGATTAAATTTTTACTAGCCATTGCTTTGACCAATTCGATATTTTACGCAGGTCGTCATTAATTGTAGTTTCCATGTAATCTATGTCGGATGTAGATACAGCAATAGAGCTGTCATCAGCAAATAGCCTTGTCGTACTAAGCAATGTATCGGCTATGTCGTTTATATAAATTAAAAACAATAGTGGGCCTAGTATAGACCCTTGGGGTACGCCGACAATTGGAGTTTTTATTTCAGAAAAAACAGAACCAACGAAAACTCTTTGTTTACGATCAGTTATATAATTATTTATCCAATTAATAAGGTTGCCTGAAATGCCATGTTGTCGGAGTTTAAAAATTAAAGCTGCATGCCAGATACGATCGAAAGCTTTGGATATATCATAAAATACCATACATGTAAGTTTGTTTTCGTCAATCGCTTTGCATATTTGATTATAAATATCAATTAATTGGTAAACTGTTGAGTGACCAGGTAAGAAACCAGACTGGTTTTTAAATATTAAATTATTGGTAAGTAAAAAATTAAAAATATGTTTGAATATGACGCGTTCCATAAATTTTCCAACGCAACTAATTAAAGAGATTGGTCTATAATTTGATGGTGAATCTTTATCGCCTGATTTAAACAGTGGCATAACATTAGCTAATTTCCAGCATTGTGGATAGATGCTTTCTTGAACTGAACGGTTAAACAGAATACACAGGGGACGACATATTGTTTTTGAAGTTTCTTTTAGGACTCGATGGCTTATTTCATCTGGCCAACTAGCTTTATTTATCTCTAAAGTTGATAGGATATCAGAAATTTCATTTTCAGTAATATTAATATCATTTATTGTATTTATCGTCTGAGATAAATTGTGGTAGAGTGGCATCGGTGTCGTCAACAGTTGATATTGATGTAAAAAAGTCATTCAATATATTTGCCTTTTCTTCGTCAGATACAGAATATAAACCATCGTTGTTTTTTTAGGGTGGTATGACGTTACAACTGTTAGCGTTGTCTTTAATTAGCATTTTGATTATTTTCCAGTATTGCCGAGGATTTGTAGAATTCATATCACTTAGAGAAAATTCAAGATGATTAAAAAATATTTCTTTAGCATGCTTTTTGACATTATTAACTTTATTTCGAAGGTCTTTATATACGCGCCAATCAGACTGATTGCCTGTACGTAAAGCTATTACTTTTTGTCTATCACGTTTACGAGATGCAAGTCGAATTTCTGAATTATACCAGGGCTTGTCATTTGGACGAATTGTTACGAAACTTGTTGGAATACATTCCTTCATGAGATCGGTAAGTTTATTAATAAAACTATTTCCAGCAATATCTACAGAATATGTATTCAAAAATGTCCAGTCTGTTAATCTAATTAAGTTATTCAACTTTTCAAAATCAGCGCGTTTGTAATTCCAGACTCTTCTTTGGAACGGTATGTTTATACAAAGATCGCTTTTAATGAAAGCATATGTACAATAATGATCACTGATAAGATTTCCTGTTTGATAAACGCCAGAATCATAAGAAGTTAAATGATTAGAGATAGTGACTGGATCTATTAAAGTGCTTGAACTGTTAGTTACACTAGTAGGATCTTTAATTATGTTTACCATATTATTAAGCGTAAGTATAATTCGAAATTTATGATTGGACGGGTTTAATTGGTCTTCATTAAAGCCACCTAAAATAATGATATTTGAAATTATTTCAGAAGCTTGTTCAATGCAGACATTTAACCTGTCCCAGAATTCAACTGCATAATGCGGTGGTCGATAAAGTGTGCATATTAGAAAAGACTGACTTAAATATTTTATCTTTAATTTCAACCCGAATTGATTCAGGAAGTAAATATTCCAATTCAACTTTCCTATTAGGTCTTAAATGGGGCGATATATAAATTAATAATCCGCCAGAATGAGATGTATCATCCTTACGGAACATAGCATCAATATTTTCTAAATGTAATATTTCGTTTCCAATATCAATCGATAGATGAGTTTCAGTAAAACACAATATATCAAAATTAACGAAGTTGTCTTTGATAAAGTCAAGTTTGTTTCTAATACTACGAATATTTTGATGCATTATTGAAAAGCATTGCCTTGTGTCATAACTTGGGTCCGGATTCAGTTCTACATCTCCTGATAATATAATTAAAGTACCCATAGTTAAGAAAAAGTAAACATGTTGAAAAAAAAATCGGATTAGATTTATATTCATAATTATTTTTCTCCGATAATGATAAGTGTGGCATACAAATAATACGGCGATGAATGCAATATAAGGATACGCAGCGTTTAAATAAAAACGAGCAATTAATTGAGTTACTCTTACTAAACAATGAATGAAGTACATAATGATATCTAAAGTCATGTAAAGAGGGTGCATATAGCACGTACACGATTTTAGGTTTCGCTATCACCTGTTATTATAAAGTCCAATAGAATAGCATGGCTATCTTATAGTGTTTACGATGTAATATTTATGTTTGCATTTATTGTAAACCATGATGATACTTTAAAAAAGAAAAAATATATATACTATACCTCTACAGCACGACTTGAAACCTGTTTTGAATACCATTACCTTTTTCGGTCCTGAAATATTTCGTCTGCAAATGTCTACCGATGGACAGACGGAATCCATATTTGGAAGTAGATCCCATGGTGCTGTTATATTATTTCTTCCCTCGGAAATACGCGCAACACAAACGATAAGGAATAGCAGTGGAATGTTTGTCATCGCCCAGTCTAACCGAGAACTAAGCAGTTACTAACACCTGAAAACAACCTTACTGTTGTGAAATACTCTGAATTATTACCTATGATCACAGTTTATATACAGCGAACCATTAGCATCATCTACTAATAACAATAGCCTGCCTTCATTGGTCAATACATAATAACCGTCCTTCATTGGTCATCCACATTAATTAGCCCTGAAATGCGACACTTAATAGAGAATTGACGACGAAGGAAACACATTTGTAATGATATATAAATTGAAAGGAACGGCTTTACTGGGAATGAAGTGAACAATAAATTGTACCTGAAACAAGAATCCAATAAGTACATTATATTTATTTGTATAGGCTCACAATACCCTACAGCAGTGCCAGTCTTTGAGACAATACTGAGACACCTCACAACGTGTCTATTTATTTATTTTATTATTATTATTATTTTATTTTATTTTTCAAATCATTCACACATATTCATTATACTATAAAATGCATCATTCATGCCTAAAAGTAAATAATATTAACTACATCTATTGTTGTTATTATGATAATGCTCTTTGATATAGTTATTCATAACTTTCACATCCTGTCAACTTCCGGTAGGTTGAGATATTCAGTAGGTGAAAATAAAGGTGTTTACTCGGACTTTATCCTCAATCTCTATATGAAAAATCTTAATTAAATGTATCCATATTGGTGTTGTAAAATTAGGCAGGACCAAAAGAAGATACATACCTGTACACAAAACAATGAAGCTTTTAATAAAATTACCACTACCAATTAGTTTTATAAAGGGCTAAAGTCTGTTGAGCATCAACGATAAATACCAAGTTTACCCCCTACCAGAATGTTGAGGGGGGTTATTTTATTGATCACTGATTGGTAAAATTAGTTTGATGATGTCATGTGAAGGTTATGAATTATTTAATATGTTGTTTGTTATAATGTTAAGTCAAGGAAGCGAACATATTTTTATTTTCTCTTGGTCTCATTCGAGTATTACAGTTACATGTTAAGTAGTTTAAGTTACAATCTCACAAATAGCTTATTTAAATTAAGCATAAATAAGTGGATAAATTTGAACAGTATTCATCTTAGATAATACATCATGCAATGCTTTACCTATAGAAGAGAAGAAAGAGAGATTTGAGATGCGGTTACAACGCGTTTCTTTGATGACAGAGGGATAACTGGATGACAGAGTCCAGGTAAACGGCGGACATAATTACAGGTAATAATTTGGTATTTCATTCCAGTGTTTTTAAAAAACAGAAGTAAAATATAAATGTACAAGGTTTACATGTACATATGAATTATAAGGTAACACTTCCGTTTTTAATTAAATATTTTGACCTTCTTGCAAATAATGACAAAAAAAACATAATTGTTGACCAAAGCCATCATTATTTGGTAAGCAATATACAGCATCCATAACTACTCAACACTGTTGCTTAAAACATTTGAATACAATGCTTATTTTGATAATTTATAAATGCTTTATTAGTAAATCATAGCGTAAAATACAAGCACACTACCCTATGTGTCCAATTATCTTTCAATGTCTTAAAATTCATACTTTTAATTCCAAATCTACATTTTCTCTACAAATGAAACAAAGGATCTTATTTAAATTGCAATAACAGCAATTATTATATGCATTTAGTGGAATTATTTGGTTTCATGTAAAACTCTACGGCAATAGAAACATATGGGTTTGAAATAGGAAAATAGCATGCAACTAATTCAACGTGTAAATTAAAGCGAACCGCATGAAATGGGAACAATTTTAAATGCATCCTTTCAAAATGACAGTTTCACATAATTGAATCAAGTATTCTGTTATGATAAGCACTTCCGCTGAAAGGGGAAATCTTAAACATATGTGTTAATAAACAAGTAAGTTGAACAACTCTCGTACAGTGATCATCCGACCAATTCCGTCTAAAATATGCCAGTTAAAATTATGTTGACATCATGTTTTACTAGCATTACCACTATAAATGCATTTGCAAAAGACATTTTCGAAATATTTTATGTTAACGCTGAATTACAGTTATTTGAATTTCAAACAATATTCAATGTAAAGGGAGGTTATTTAAGATTATCCATATTTCATTTTTTTATAAACAGAAAATCTGCTATAAATGGGTCAAATTTTTATGTTTTTTTCTATTATTTCATACCAATTTTAAGAATGTTATATCTTTAAGCAATCTTTGACTCATGTTATGTGTTTTATCAGTACATTTCATGTTTTCATATAAAGGGAGGGTAACTCTCAAAAGATTTAACAATTTAAACAAAAAATAAATGTTTTACAAACTATGGGTCAAAACAAAATACTTATCATATATCTATTCTAAAATATATTTAAAATAAGAAAATTAGTTATGATACAAAAGATAATACTTAGCAATTGTGTTCAGTGTATAAAACTGCCAATTTATCGAATTTGAATCATATTCTGTTAATACAACGAATTGTGTGTTACTCAAGAAGGCAAAACAGCAAACCAGAAATAATACCGAAAACCGTATACGGTTCCAGTTGTACACTTGTTACATACTTTACACGGGTTCTTCTTTAGTACGCTCCCATTTGGTACTTGTGGAACCATGTTAGGATGGTAACACATATGTGTGGTAATGGTACCACATGTGCGGTAATGGTACCACATATGCTTGGTATGATAAGACTGCGTGTCATTTGAGGCAACTAAGTGGGTTGTGAGGAGTTGCATGTCCATTCTGCATATTTTCAGCTCGATGCAAATGGAGCGTGAACCTAGAATGTTCCTACATATGGTGCCGGATGACATTTACACATGTTGCAAAACCCCAATTCAATTTAATTATGTTGGTATACATGTCTTAATTATGTCTTACATTTAAGACAAGTATGCAGCATTTGTTTGAGATTTTTGTTTTCGTAATAACACTCGGGGCAACGTTTTATAGCCGCCACACAGCACATGTTGGTGCGCCGTAAAATCCCAGTTCAATTTTATTATGTTGGTATACATGTCTTAATTATGTCTTACATTTTTTCGTAATAGCACTACTGATTTGCAGTCGGGGCAACAATTTACAGCCGCCACACAGCACATGTTGGTGCGCCGTAAAATCCCAGTTCAATTTTATTATGTTGGTATACATGTCTTAATTATGTCTTACATTTTTTCGTAATAACACTACTGATTTGCAGTCGGGGCAACAATTTACAGCCGCCACACAGCACTAAACAATCGCTAGTGTGAATGTCAATAAAGACTGAAATAAACATATACAAACAGGAGAGAAAAGAAGCATACTCGGTTTTATTGCAACACACCCTCAAGGGGCGCTTTACGGGGTATTCTACTTTAAAGCCACAATGATTGGGCTTGATGTTTATCATATAGCACACAAGTGTATTGCTAGGTTCGACGAGATTGCACTTAATTGGGATAAGATGACGGCATAGTTCTAGTAAGGACTGATAGGGTTCTGTATGAAGACGAGTTTGAGATCGTTTTCGATGGGCAGGGAAATTTCGTTTAAACTGGTCTCGTCGTTTGAAAGGCTGTGATTGGAAAAACAATTGGGCGTTATATCTTTGCAGATATTCATAAAGAAATAAAAGATCTGAACCGAATTCATGTTTAACGTTAAGTCAGTCAAAACGAGATTCTAGCTATGTTAAACCAGGGACTGTAGATAGACGTATAATAAACATGTCCTGGTTAAACCATTTTACAAACACGTCTTATGCATAAATATTGCATATTTACGAGCTTTTGGATCATGTTTAGTAATATGTCTCCCTCTCTCCTTCAGCAAATGACGCTTGGTACAGAGCACTCAAACGTTGCCAATTTCCACCAGATACGATGTGGTTCATCTGTTAAAAAAGAGAATATGAAAATGAAGGATTTAGAAATACACGATCAATCGTTCAGGATTCTGTGAGTATATTTTGTAAGAACACATCAAAGGTGTAGCAATGCATATCATAATGGGATCAGTTTTAAGAACGATAACTACAGCTGGGTTATCAAAAACACTACTTAAATGTACCTGGACATTATGTCAATTTTTGAGCAATGAAGATTGTATTTCTGCGAACAATAGGACGATAAATACGGCTGGGTTATCAAAGAAAGTACTTACAAGGACATTATGTCGATTTTTGAGCAATGAAGATTGTATTTGTGCGAGACAAAGGACGATGAATACAACTGGGTTATCAACGAAAGTACTTACTTTAACATTATGTCGATTTTTGAGCAATGAAGATTGTATTTGTGCGAGACAAGGGACGATAAATACAGCTGGGTTATCAAAGAAAGTACTTACTTGAACATTATGCCGATTGTTGAGCAATAAAGATTGTATTTGTGTGAGACAAAGGACGATACATACAGCTTGGTTATCAGATAAAGTACTCACCTGGATATTATTGCGGTTTTTGAGCGATGAAGATTGTATTTGTGTGAGACAAAAGATAACGAATACAGATGGGTTATCACTTGGACATTATGTCCATTTTTGAGCAATGAAGATTGTATTTGTTTGAGACAAAGGACGGATGATTACAGCTGGGTTATCAAAGGAAGTGTTTACTTGAACATTATGTCGATTGTTGAGCAATGAAGATTGTATTTGTGTGAGACAAAGGACGATACATACAGCTTGGTTATCAGATAAAGAACTCACCTGGATATTATTGCGGTTTTTGAGCAATGAAGATTGTATTGTGTGAGACAAAAGATAATGAATACAGCTGGGTTATCAAAGAAAGTACTTACTTGGACATTTTGTCCATTTTTGAGCAATGAAGATTGTATTTGTGTAAGACAAAGGACCTATGATTACAGCTGGGTTATCAAAGGAAGTGTTTACTTGAACATTATGTCTTTTTTTGAGCAATGAAGATTGTATTTGTGTGAGACAACGGACGATGAATACAGATTGGTTATCAAAGAAAGTACTTACTTAACATTATGTCGATTTTTGAGCAATGAAGATTGCATTTGTGTGAGACAAGGGACAATAAATACAGACGGGTTTTTATTAAAGAAATTACTTACCTGGATATTATTGCGATTTTTGAGCAATAAAGATTGCATTTGTGTTAGATAAAGGACGATGAATACTACTTGGTTATCAACGAAAGTGCTTACTTGAACATTATGTCGATTGTTGAGCAATGAAGATGAATGTATTTGTGTGAGGGAAAGGACGATCAATACAGCTGGGTTATCACAGAAATTACTTACCTGGATATTATTGCGGTTTTTGAGCAATGAAGATTGTATTTGTGTGAGACAAAAGACAATGGATACAGATGGATTATCAAAGAAAGAACTTACTTGGACGTTATTCCGATATTTGAACAATGACGATTGTATTTGTGTGAGATAAAGGACGATGAATACAGCTGGGTTATCAAAAGAAGTGCTTACAGACCCAGTTGCGTTTAAGTACCCCAAAAATGCATTCCATTTGCGTTTCGTTTGCGTTCTGTTTGCGTTCCATTTGCGCTCCGTTTTCATTCCGTTTGCATTTCATTTTTATAAATGTATTTTTTTTAAATGCAAATCATTTGCTTTCTTGAATGCATTCAGCGTCTATAAACGAAACTATGCGTTCATTTAAATGCACGTAGCTGCATCATTGAACGCAACAGAATGCGTGTATTTGAATGCACAAACGGAGAAAATGCATTTGCGTTCGTTCGTTCAGCGTTTACCAATCACAACATCTCTCACGATTAAATGAAGCATGCTATCCTGTAATGCGATTTTTATCACGAATCGGCGACTTGTGTGTATGTGAGAATATTGACGAATGGGTCCATTTGTTGACATTATTTGGGGTGCCATTGATGATTACCGGCTGACTAATTTTTTATTTCAAGTCGGACACAGTATCCGACCTAATATCAAGGCAACACACATGTACATGTACTTCCTGTGCAATCGAACTGGAAACCAGAAATATGATTTGTCAAGTTATTGCATGGTTTGAGTGGTTACAATATATATTAAACTGGATCCTTGTTGCTATATTGTGTACTTCATGTGCGTTTGTAGCAACATACAAATTAAGCACAATTCTCCGACCCAATATCAATACATATTGAAAAAGGGATCCATTGGAAGCAACAAACAAAACCAAAAGATAAAAGTGGCAGACTAGGTTTTATTAAGTCTGTTCATGAGAGGTAATGTAAAGTGCAACACCTCTCACGCCTCCTAGCACCGGCTTAAGCTATATTCTACTTTAAAGTCACAGTGTGACTTGCAATTACTTACCCTATCGGTATTGCCAATGTTTCTATCGGTATTGCCAATGTTTCTATCGGTACTGCTAATGTTTCTATCGGCATTGCCAATGTTTCTATCGATATTGTCAATGTTTCTATCGGTACTGCTAATGTTTCTATCGGCATTGCCAATGTTTCTATCTGTATTGTCAATGTTTCTATCGGTATTGTCAATGTTTCTATCGGTACTGCCAATGTTTCTATCGGTACTGCCAATGTTTCTATCGGTATTGCCAATGTTTCTATCGGTACTGCCAATATTTCTATCGGTACTGCCAATGTTTCTATCGGTACTGCCAATGTTTCTATCGGTACTGTCAATGTTTCTATCGGTACTGCCAATGTTTCTATCGGTATTGCCAATGTTTCTATCGGTACTGCCAATGTTTCTATCGGTACTGCCAATATTTCTATCTCTATTGCCAATGTTTCTATCGGTATTGCCAGGGTTTCTATCGGTACTGCCAATGTTTCTATCTGTACTGCCAATCTGTACTGCCAATGTTTCTATCGGTACTGCCAATTTTTCTATCGGTACTGCCAATGTTTCTATCGGTATTGCCAAGGTTTCTATCGGTACTGCCAATGTTTCTATCGGTACTGCCAATGTTTCTATCGGTACTGCCAATGTGTCTATCGGTACTGCCAATGTTTCTATCTGTATTTCCAATGTTTCTATCGGTATTGCCAATGTTTCTATCGGTACTGCCAATGTTTCTATCGGTACTGCCTATGTTTCTATCGGTATTGCCAATGTTTCTATCGGTATTGCCAATGTTGCTATCGATACTGCCAATGTTTCTATCGGTACTGCCAATGTTTCTATCGGTACTGCCAATGTTTCTATCTGTATTGCCAAGGTTTCTATCGGTACTGCCAATGTTTCTATCGGTACTGCCAATGTTTCTATCGGTATTGCCAATGTTGCTATCGATATTGCCAATGTTTCTATCGGTACTGCCAATGTTTCTATCTGTATTGCCAATGTTTCTATCGGTACTGCCAAGGTTTCTATCGGTACTGCCAATGTTTCTATCGGTACTGCCAATGTGTCTATCGGTATTGCCAATGTTTCTATCGGTACTGCCAATGTTTCTATCGGTATTGCCAATGTTTCTATCGGTACTGCCAATGTTTCTATCGGTACTGCCAATGTTTCTATCGGTACTGCCAATGTTTCTATCGGTACTGCCAATGTTTCTATCGGTACTGCCTGTTTCTATCGGTACTGCCAATGTTTCTATCGGTACTGCCAATGTTTCTATCGGTATTGCCAATGTTTCTATCGGTACTGCCAATGTTTCTATCCGTACTGCCAATGTTTCTATCGGTATTGCCAATGTTTCTATCGGTATTGCCAATGTTTCTATATGTATTGCCAATGTTTCTATCGGTACTGCCAAGGTTTCTATCGGTACTGCCAATGTTTCTATCGGTACTGACAATGTTTCTATCGGTACTGCCAATGATTCTATCGGTACTGCCAATGTTTCTATCGGTATTGCCAATGTTTCTATCGGTACTGCCAATGTTTCTATCGGTACTGCCAATGTTTCTATCGGTACTGCCAATGTTTCTATCGGTACTGCCAATGTTTCTATCGGTACTGCCAATGTTACTATCGGTACTGCCAATGTTTCTATCGGTACTGCCAATGTTTCTATCGGTATTGTCAATGTTTCTATCGGTATTGCCAATGTTTTTGCCAATGTTTCTATCGGTATTGCAAATGTTTCTATCGGTATTGGCAATGTTTCTATCGGTATTGCCAATGTTTCTATATGTATTGCCAATGTTTCTATCGGTACTGCCAATGTTTCTATCGGTACTGCCAATGTTTCTATCGGTACTGCCAATGTTTCTATCGGTATTGCCAATGTTTCTATCGGTATTGCCAAGGTTTCTATCGGTACTGCCAATGTTTCTATCGGTATTGCCAATGTTGCTATCGGTATTGCCAATGTTTCTATCTGTATTGCCAGTTTCTATCGGTATTGCCAATGTTTCTATCGGTATTGCCAATGTTGCTATCGGTATTGCCAATGTTTCTATCTGTATTGCCAGTTTCTATCGGTATTGCCAATGTTTCTATCGGTATTGCCAATGTTTCTATCGATACTGCCAATGTTTCTATCGGTACTGCCAATGTTTCTATCGGTACTGCCAATGTTTCTATCGGTACTGCCAATGTTTCTATCTGTATTGCCAATGTTTCTATCGGTACTGCCAATGTTTCTATCGGTACTGCCAATGTTTCTATCGGTATTGCCAGTTTCTATCGGTACTGCCAATGTTTCTATCGGTACTGCCAATGTTTCTATCGGTACTGCCAATGTTTCTATCTGTATTGCCAATGTTTCTATCGGTACTGCCAATGTTGCTATCGGTACTGCCAATGTTTCTATCGGTATTGCCAATGTTTCTATCGGTACTGCCAATGTTTCTATCGGTATTGCCAATGATTCTATCGGTATTGCCAATGTTGCTATCGGTATTGCCAGTTTCTATCGGTATTGCCAATGTTTCTATCGGTATTGCCAATGTTTCTATCTGTATTGCCAATGTTTCTATCGGTATTGCCAATGTTTCTATCGGTACTGCCAATGTTTCTATCGGTATTGCCAGTTTCTATCGGTATTGCCAATGTTTCTATCGGTATTGCCAATGTTTCTATCGGTATTGCCAATGTTTCTATCTGTATTGCCAATGTTTCTATCGGTATTGCCAGTTTCTATCGGTATTGCCAATGTTTCTATCTGTATTGCCAATGTTTCTATCGGTATTGCCAATGTTTCTATCTGTATTGCCAGTTTCTATCGGTATTGCCAATGTTTCTATCGGTACTGCCAATGTTTCTATCGGTACTGCCAATGTTTATATCGGTACTGCCAATGTTTCTATCGGTATTGCCAGTTTCTATCGGTATTGCCAATGTTTCTATCGGTATTGCCAGTTTCTATCGGTACTGCCAATGTTTCTATCGGTACTGCCAATGTTTCTATCGGTACTGCCAATGTTTCTATCGGTACTGCAAATGTTTCTATCGGTATTGCCAATGTTTCTATCGGTACTGCCAATGTTTCTATCGGTATTGCCAATGTTTCTATCGGTATTGCCAATGTTTCTATCTGTATTGCCAATGTTGCTATCGGTATTGCCAATGTTTTTATCTGTATTGCCAGTTTCTATCGGTATTGCCAATGTTTCTATCGGTATTGCCAATGTTTCTATCTGTATTGCCAATGTTTCTATCGGTATTGCCAATGTTTCTATCTGTATTGCCAGTTTCTATCGGTATTGCCAATGTTTCTATCGGTATTGCCAATGTTTCTATCGGTATTGCCAGTTTCTATTGGTACTGCCAATGTTTCTATCGGTATTGCCAATGTTTCTATCGGTATTGCCAATGTTTCTATCGGTACTGCCAATGTTTCTATCTGTATTGCCAGTTTCTATCGGTATTGCCAATGTTTCTATCGGTATTGCCAATGTTTCTATCTGTATTGCCAATGTTTCTATCGGTATTGCCAATGTTTCTATCTGTATTGCCAATGTTTCTATCGGTATTGCCAATGTTTCTATCGGTACTGCCAATGTTGCTATCGGTATTGCCAATGTTTCTATCTGTATTGCCAGTTTCTATCGGTATTGCCAATGTTTCTATCGGTATTGCCAGTTTCTATCGGTATTGCCAATGTTTCTATCGGTACTGCCAATGTTTCTATCGGTATTGCCAATGTTTCTATCGGTATTGCCAATGTTTCTATCGGTATTGCCAATGTTTCTATCGGTACTGCCAATGTTTCTATCGGTATTGCCAATGTTTCTATCGGTATTGCTAATGTTTCTATCGGTATTGCCAATGTTTCTATCTGTATTGCCAATGTTTCTATCGGTATTGCCAATGTTTCTATCTGTATTGCCAATTAATTTAGTGTTAAAAGTCCACAGTTACGGAAATTACATCAAGTGTACGCCATACGTGACTAATTACGCGGGTGGTCAGTTGACAAGTCGTGTGACAGACACAGTGGCATTACTTAGCTTGTTTGTACTGCGGAACCACTGTGTACACGAATCAGTTAGACGCTTTACATTATGCAAATTGTCCCGGGATATGAATTGATGTAATTTACATTTTAGAGTTTTGGGCTTATTTTAGTGTTTTTAATTAAAGGGACGCTTGTCCTTAAGTAAAGCATACATTGAGCATAAGCAAATACATGTCTGATTTTATTCCGTGAAATGCAAACATAGACACCCAAATATGCAAAATGTATAATTAATACAAAAAGTAGTCTTTAAATTATTCGGGATACGATTGGCAAAATTGTCATTGTCCAATTAATTAAGCAATCTTATACAAACTTAATAACACAGACCAAAGAATCTATCGCTAATTAAAAAAAAAACATAACTGTATTAATCCAGATGATTTTGATTTTATAGTGAATATTTCACCATGATGCTACAGAAAAGAGTGTATGTTGCACGATGATGCTGCCAATTTATAAGGTTACAAAACGTGTCGCGCAAACGTGCTCGTCTTTCCCGTACCATGTTTCAACATGTCTTTTTTTTTTCTTTTCTTTTTTGAAGAACTGTCTGAAGGCGAGGTATTTGCAGAGGATGTTGTTTTAGCAATCAGCATAGGATAATTAACCAAAGGCAGTTAGTGACCGACCATAATAATAAAGAATAAAATCAAAATCAAGCATATGATTTTATATCGCCCCAAAGCTATTTACAATAACTTTGCATTATACACATTGTTTATGGGCCCTTTAATTATTGCCTTTGTTGGTTTTGTGTCACACTTTTTGTGTGTAAATATTTGTTATTTATTAAAGTTAATATTGATAAATGTAAAGTGAATAAATTATAAAATATACGTTTTTGAAAGTAAATGCGTTTCATTTTCGATGACGACAGCTACATGTATCAGAAGAAGATTTTATCAACATGACTTTAGTTTTATACTGATATAAAATAAAGTTTGAGCTACAAAATAAATCTAATATTTCCCATTTTGAATCATTAGAAATTAAAGTAAATGTGTAATCATGTTTCACCGATTCTAAAACACCATTTATACAGTGTAATTCTTAATACTAATATACTGAAAAACGCACTTCGTTTAAATAGAGATTTTAATGATCAAATCAACCGCGTTCAAAAGGATAATAATAGAAGTTATTCAAAGTAGCGAAATGCATTTGCGTTCTTTTCTTTTTTAAAAGAAATACATTTTTAAAAATGCATTTCGTTCGTTGCGTTCGTTTTCAGCGTTTTAAAAAAAACGCATTCATCGTTAATTTTGCGTTATAAAAATGCACTCAGCCTTCGTTTTGCGTTCAGTTTATCACAAATAAATCAGAACGAACGCATATGAACGTTGCAAAACATAGTATGTTGTACAAAGTTCATTCTGCGTTCGTTTTGCGTTCATTCTGCGTTCATTTGTCGTTCGTTCAACGTTCGATCTGCATTTACGCAACTGTTACTTGAACGCAACAGGGTATGCAGTAGACAATTGCACCTCGCACAAAATCCTAGGAATTTCATTGGATTAGAGCGGTCACATGGTGACCCTCTATTATTCTATAGTGGGTCAGTACATTTCATAGAGGGTCACTAAAAACAATATGGACTACAATTCCGATTCAAAGTTTAAATCATTTGCAAATAGTTCTTTAAGGTGTTAGTAACAAACATAATAAGTAAATTTAATACTGTTTTTTAAACTGTAGGCCTACAGGTCGTGATGTCAACGTCAAATTGCGCGAACGTCTAAAATGGGTTAAATATCGGGGTGTTTTCCTTAAAAAAAGGCGCTCGATGAAATAAATCAGTTATTAGGTTTGTTACTGACCCCCTACAGAAATATGTGGGGTCAGTCTGATATATAGGGAGACTCAGCTATCGCCTCGCCCCCTATAAATCTTACTGACCCCACATATTTCTGTAGGGGGTCAGTAACAAACCCAATAACTAATAATATAATTCCTCTCAGAAGCCTTTTTTGTGCTGGAGTGAACTGGATTGAATACAATCGTCTGCCTTATTTGACAAATTATTAGTCGTATAATAAGCTAATGTAACACATCACCCGGTATAAAAGTAAGTTCAAACAAAAATTCATTTGTTAAGCTGACGATGCTAATTTACTTCCAAAAACTTCGTTAATAAGTGTCATCATGCTATCATCATTTCCATGGTATCGACTAACACGTTTGATATGTGCCAATTGCTGATAATACCTTTCACGCACCTTAGTAGGCAAATCACTAGCCATATCATGTGTCTCACAAGCCTTGATATACAAGCCTTATTATACAGGAGAGAACTGGCTTGGAAATAACCACCCGCCTTATTCGACAAATTATAAGTCGTATAATAAGCTAATGTAACACATCACCCAGTATAAAAGTAAGTTCAAACAAAAATTCATTTGTTAAGCTGACGATGCTAATTTACTTCCAAAAAACTTCGTTAATAAATATCATCATGCTATCATCCTTTCCATGGTATCGACTCACACGTATGTACAGAACATTTGATATGTACCAGTTGCTGATAATACCTTTCACGCACCTTAATTATTAGGCAAGTCACTAGCCATATCATGTATCTCACAAGCCCTGTTATACAGGCCTTATTATACTGGAGAGAACTGGCTTGGATACAATCATCCGCCTTATTTGACATAGTATTAGTCGTAAAATAAGCAAGTTTAACACAGCACCATCATGTACTACTGTGTAAATGGACTGGAGGCAACATCTATGAAATATTAAACGAACTACTGTTAAGGTCTTGGTTGACAGTTCACTCACATGCCAGTGTCCGTTGTAACTAAAATAAAACAAACGTCGGATGTGAATTTGTTAAGATGACGATGCTAATTTACTTTCTCAAAACCGTGTTAATAAGTATCATCATGCTACCATCTTTTTCATGATATCGACTCACACGTATGTACAGAACATCTGATATGTATTTGATATGATATATATGATTGCTCTTTATACCTTGCACGCACCTTAGTAGGCAAATCACTAGCCATATCATGTATCTCACAAGCCCTGTTATACAAGCCTTATTATACTGGAGAGAACTGGCTTGGCTACACCCATCCGCCTTATTTGACACAGTATTAGCCGTAAAATAAGTTTAACACAGCACCATCATGTGCTACTGTATTAATGGATTGGAGGTGATTTGAAACAAAGCACGCCAAATGGAATGATTTATGGTGAGCTTGGAATTATTCCTGTCTCAATACAGATCAATTGTAGAGTTTTAAGTTATTGGAGCAAACTTTTAAATGTCAAAAGTGAAAAGATAAATTATTAAGTAGTTTATTATATAAAACTTCATATTCGTTATACATGAATGAAAGTGTTAAATTACCTCGGATTAAATGTCTATACAGCTCATTAAATGATCTTGAACTGACTAATTATAGGTTAGAGCAAAAGGTTTCATGTCCAAATATGTTTAAATAGATTGTTAACTCTAGACTTTAAGATCAGTTTCTTCAAAGTTGGAATAGCGACGTGTATTTACTATCGCATTTATAAACATGATTTTGTTTTTGTAAAATATTTTCATATTTTATCAATATATTCAACTAAATCCCTATGTAAATTTAGATGCATGAACCACAAAATGCCTATAGAGAAAGGCCGATTCTGTAATATTGAAAGAAATTTAAGCATCTGTTATCTCTGTAATGCAAATTTACTTTGCGATGAATTTCATTATCTTTTTCAGTGTAACTATTTTATTGAAGTTAGAAAAAAGTATACAGTATTATAAGTACCCTAACACAGCTAAATTTGAATCACCCATGAACAGTGAGAATAAATCGATATTGAAGTTAGCAATATTTTGTAAAACCATATTATCTGTTTGTAAATAAGAAATACATATACATGTACAGTACTCATTCTCCATTCAGATTCATTATTGTATTTGTTCTTCATTCCATTGTGCTGTTCTAAATATGTGTTCACTATTTGTTTACTTTGATAAATGTTTGTATGTAACATGCTCTTAATTAGCCATGACTGATTTAATAAAACTAAAAAACTAAAACTTGATATATACAGTGACATATATGAATATTAAACGAACTAATGTTAAGGTCCTGGTTGACAGTTCACTCACATACCATTGTCCGTTGTAACTAGTATACAGCAAACGTCAGCAGTGCATTAGTTAAGCTGACGATGCTAATCTACTTTCTCAAAACGGTGATAATAAGTATCATCATGCTGCCATCCTATTCATGGTACCGACTCACACGTATGTGCAGAACATCTGATATGTACCAATTGCTCGTTATACCTTTCATGCACCTTATTTAGAAACTGCGAGCATACGCCATTGGCCATGGAATGGTGTAAAATACCGCATTGAAGGTTTCACGGTCACCGCCATATGCATAGCACCTTCGGGATAGCTTACATTTATGTACTATTGACACGATTAATATTGAGTTCTGCTCAACCCGGTGCTAGCGAGTGTGAACGGCAGCCAGCACTTTTCACTACCGTTCATGAACATTCATACCGAGACTGCAATATAGTTTTGTATTTAACGTGTTCGACGATTTCCAAATTTCTCCTTTCATACCTTTTTATATATCACAGTAGCATTGCCTGTACAGTGTGGCGGCGTAAAACGTCTCCCCTTGTTTGCAATCAGGACTGTTACAGACCCAGTTACCCCAAAACTGCATTCCGTTTGCGTTCCGTTTGCGCTCCGTTTGCATTCCGTTTGCATTTCATTTTTATCAATGCATTTTTTTAAAATGAAAATCTTGAATACATTCAGCGTTTATAAACGAAACTATGCGTCCATTTACATGCTCGGGACTGCGTTCCTGAACGCAACAGAATGCGCGCTTTAAATGCACAAACGGAGATAATGCATTTGCGAGTCATGCTATTTTTATCACGAGTCGGTGACACGTGTATGTATCAGGCTCCTCATCAAACAAATAAGGTAGCTTCTGATATACTTGTTCTTTCAATGCCTCACTAGCATTAGCTCTCGGAAGAGGAGCTAATTGTTGACTTGTTTGCCATTACATTTTATCTGTCTAATCAACCCGAGCAATGTTACATGTGTTGCATTATTTATTCTTCCACTTCTACTTTTTCTTTAATTCTTTTTTTTCTATTTTCTTATTATCTTAACATCTTCTACTACATATCAAGTTGTAGTTAATCCAGTTTATTGATACGTGTTAATAGCAATTGTCATCCATTATATTTGTTAAAACTACATTGTAGGGAAGGCCGTAACTAATGTGGGTAGCACTTGTGGCCCGACCCGATTGCATTGTACTTGTACATATATGGCAATAAAATATGTTTAAATCAATTGTTGACTCATTTCTGGAATAGTAGCTAATTGCCGACGTATTTCTGGAAGAGTAGCTAATTGCTTAGTTAACTGTTCTAAGTGACTTTTTATTTCGCTAGTTACTGGTTTAAATACTTCTTTGTACAAATCACGACTAGCTCCTTTTCCTATTCTTTTCTGAATCATTTTATTTTAAACATCATTAACATTTGCATTTTACCTTCTATTTTTTTACATTTTAATAAAGACATAAAGAAATATAAGGTTAGATAAAAATAAGATAAGTTAAGTTAAATATGATATTACTATTTCTTATCTGATTTATAATATAATGTGTAGCTGCTCAAGCATTTCATGATAATAATACTTTGATAATTATCAATCTGCTATATAGTATTACGGAAATTCAAAACTATGATTTAAATGTGAAACAAAATAATTTTAAGCAAATAAACGACTTCATGCCAGACAGACTTTTGCTTTAGAATACAGCATCTGGTAAAACAAATACATTAGTTCACTTGTTGTTAAAACTTTTAGTTAACAATGAAAATATTTACTTGTTTGCTAAAAATGTAGACCTGGCTAAATATAAAGTTTTATCAGAACGTTTTTATAAAAAAAGCACAAAAGATTAAACTCGCCATGGAAGATATACTGGAATGTTCAAATGATGAAGTTATCCCTGTAAATCTCCGAAACTGAAAATATAGGTATTTTTGATGATTACCTTTGTGAACGTAATGGAAGACATAAAAACTGTTGTGTAATTTATTTAACACAATCTTGTTACAAAACTAAAGACATCCGATTAAGTTGTTCTCATTATATCTGCTTTGCAACTCCAAGTAAAAATGTAATAGACATGCTTTCTAGAGAACAAGGTATTACAAAACACCAGTACAAAAAAGCAACTGACAAGCAGTATGACTTCTTGTATTTAGATAAACCCAGGAAGTCAGGGAAGCGTAAGTTTACATGCGAAATTTAATCCAATCATATTATATTTAATGGCCCTTTGGGACTCTAGTAGCTAAAGCTGATAAGCTACTTAAGCCAATAAAGGCTCTGGGTATTGTTTAGGATATGTTGTCTGCTTTTTAATTTAGTATATTGGCAGTTACTTGTGGTTTACAGGCTTCATAACCGAAGCTCCCAACTAAATTCCATTTTGTTTATTTCGCTCTTCAAGGCATTGAATTTTGTTAGATACTGGGACCATACGCCGCTGGACATGGGGGTGTAATAAGTATTTAAAAGCCGCTATGTCCACCGCCATATGCATTCCATCTTCGGGATGGTTAAAATTCTGTACTATTGAGTTTGTGAATATTGAGTTCCGCACAACCCTGAGCTAGGGGGCGTGAGGGTATCAAGCATATTTCACTACCGTTCATGAACAGTCTCAATCAAACCGAGACTGCAATATTTCGTTTGTATCGTATTTGGCCGTTTCCAAAGGTCCACTCTCATACTCTTTTTTAAGCAACACATTTTAATATAATCTGTATTATAATGGGAATGTTTAATGACCTTGGTGAGGAAGTTAGTACTGGCAGTGTTAATATTACAAATGTTGGTATTGTGCTATCTGAGTATGTAAAACAGAAACATCTGGTTAATTATCTTCACAAGGGTAAAAACCAGGAAAATGTTTTAAATGTTAAAAAGTGATCTTAACATGGATAATAATAGAATTACAAATGTCGCTAATCCAACTGATAAAGATGATGTAGCAACAAAACAATTTACTTTAAAAGGAATAAGAAAGACTATAAATGAATTTAAATGTGAGTTTAATATTGACACAATTCCAGAAATGATTAAAAGTTTAACAACAGATGTTGATGACAAAATAAGTCAAGTACAAAGACAGTTACAAACAAACCGTGAGAAAATGATTGAAATTTAAAACGGTTAAAAAGATGAAATAAAACTTCTGGGTGATGCTTTAAAAGAGTTAGAAAAGAAAGAGGTTGAACTGGAAAATGATGAAAACTATAAAAAATTAAGTGAACAAACAAAAAGTGGTGTTGAACGTATAATAAACGGATCGCAACAATTAATCAACAAATGGTGTGCAACAATAAATTAGACATTTTCTTATTAATGAAGTTTCAAGACAAATGAGAGCTGTGCAGGATGAAAGGAGCAGATCTTTTGATAATGAGACGAAATTCTGATAGTCGCCACACAGTACTTCTTGATATAAGTAATAATTTAAGATTAAAAGTAGACAATGCAAGTCGGATTACAATGTTTGAAGCAACAATAGACGGAATAAGCATTATACAAGATACCTCTGTGAACTCCTGTAATGTGATAGAATCGAATTTGGCATCGTATCCAACACAAAAACCACTTCAAAGAAGCCCCAGAACTGTCTTCTTGAGACATTTACTTTTGTAACCGACCCATATATAAAAAGTGAAGAATATTATAAAATAGGTTATTATTCATCTGAATTTCAAATTCTTAAAAAAGGCCGTTGTATATTTGAAATAGATTTTGCTTATAAAGTAGCAGATGTAGAAAGTTTTGTTATTTTTTCAACATTGGGTGAGGGTGAGGGTAAAATGCATTTTTATCCAATAATAAAAAATGACAAACGAATATTAAAAGACACATTTGAAATATAGCAATCTGGTGGAGATTTTATTTTCAGATCAGACATAAAACGTGTCACTACTTTTTAATTTTGAAAAATCTAAACATTTAGGTAGTTTATTTTATCTACTAATATATATAATGGACAAAAAAATTGTAGTATCATCAGAAAAAGCTTCAATAATTAATAATTCTAATACAACAAGTACTTTTACAACTGTATTTGATAGGCCAGTAATATTAGACAAGAACAAACAGTATTGTTTTGGACTTGATAAGATTAATTCTATGACTTACTCGTGGTATAATATTAGTGAGGGTTATAATAACAAAAAGATAAGGTATTCTAATGGAAAAGATTTGAAAGATATTATTTTTAAAAATGGAAATTATGGTTAGGCTGATATCGATAATTATATAAAAGAAACATTAGCTGTAAACGGTGATTTAACTGTTGACTCACCTGTTCCAATAAGAATTGAGATTGATTAATCAAGTTTCAAATGATTACTTACTATTCATGATAATTTTGCACTTGATTTAGGGGCGTCCAATTTTCACACCTTAATTGTCTTTGACAAAGATGCAGTTATTAGAGAAACTAAATTTGGAATAGTAACACCAAACATAACAAATTATATTGATACTTTTTATATTCACTGTGATTTGATAAATAATTCTATTTATGATAGATCATATGGAGATGTTATTTATGTAATAGTACAGCTGACCTTACGAGGTCATATCCTTTTAAAGATGAACCAATAATAGTTGGGTATTGTGAAGTAAATAAAACAATCATTAACATTATTACTATTTATATAACCGATTTCTCTGGTAAAATTATTAATCTTAATGGAGTTCATACGTCATTTAGATTTATTTTAAAAGAATTAATGTAATATAAGTTAGATATGACGCGTTTAAAAAAAGTTTATGACACTAGTACGGAAACCTATACTCAAGTTCATAGATTGACTAGGGCTGGGATATTTGATATAATTTCAAAGGTTCAAAAATATTTAGTGAGTCTGTAAAAACAACAGGTAAGAAAGCATTAGAAACTGCTGGAAAACAAATAATAGAGAGTGGTTCTAAAAAACTTGAAGATGACGTGGGGGAAATGACTGATGGTAAATTAGTTTCAACAACAAAACCTAAACCAATAGGAGAAATATTTTTAAAAGAACTTACATAGGCTGATATTAAAAAAATTAAGCTGAAACTGAAGATGTAAATGCAAAAATTAATAGATTACTATCCGGAAGTGGAATCAAAACTAAAAATATTCATACAAGAATTAAACGATTAATTAATAAAAAAAATAATCTATAAATAGTATATTATATATACAATATAATACTAGATCAAATATAATACTAGATATGAACATGTACCTATTCAATTAGATACCCCTATAACAAGACCAGGAAATGCTACTAGACAAATGCAAAGCGTTTATCAATTAACAATAAATGATAGATGTTCTCACTTTGATTGGTATAACGCATATTTTGAAATCAGTTTTCTAGTAAACAAGCTTGCTGATGGAGCTTCTTTCGCAGACGCTGATAGAATTGCTTTAATTAATGATGCAGCTTCATTGATTAATCAAATGCAAGTAAAGCAAAACGGAAAAATAGTGTATGATGGTAATAATCTTCATAGATTTGTTAACGTTAAAAATTTACTTGAAATGTCTGACGATTATGTAAAAACAACCGGAACAAATGAATACTTTTATTTAGACAATACATCTGCAGCAGAATCTCGAGATGACAAGCTGATTATATTAGGATTTACAGCTCGTCATGCTTTAATCCTTGATAATGTAAAAGTTAAATCTATAATTCCATCAAACAAATATTCATGTTTCGAAGGTTTAGAAACAAACATGCTTCTTCCTAGTCAAATTCAAATTAGTTTATAACTAACAGATGATAATGTGTTAAGTTTCAAATCAAGTGGTGATGATGGCAGAGTAATTATTGATAAATTAGTTTTGTGGATACCTAAAATGATATTTAATTCTGATGGTTTAAGCTATGTAATGGAAACTCATATGACATCAACAAGATGGACTTATCTTCGAGAAATGATACAATAAAGTGGAAGTTCTCAACTAACTGAATACGTATTTAGAATAACGGCTGATGTTAAAAATCCAAAACATGTTTTTGTTTAATCCTCATCTTTTAGATACCTTTAAACTAAATGACGCTGATGCTAATTGCTATTTACAATCAGCTAGACTGGAAGTTGGAAACGCCGTATATTATCAAGAAACTGAATACAGTTATGATAATAGTATAAGAATATTTAGAGATGTTATTAATTATTCTTGAAAAACAATATGATAAAAACGCAGGAACTTTACTTAACGTAGGTATTTTAAAAATCATTTTGGTATGATATATATAAGAAATAATAGTTTGTTTAAGAAATAAATAGTCGTTCGGATGCGAGTTATTAAATCACTCGTGCTAACGCACTCGTGATTTAATTACTACGCATTCGAACTCCTAACTGTATTTTATTCACCGATAAAATACAGGTACGTATTTATTATTTCGATTCTAACACAAAAATAACCCCATTGTTTACGCTATTGTTGGGGCACTATATATTATCTCGGAGGTCAAGGTAATCAGGCTGCTATGTTTACAGGATGTTCCATTGAGCACCCCCGTATGCAAAGTTCTGCGTTTTCAGTACACTAGTAGTCACGTGACAAACAATTAAGCCATTGCTTACGTCATATAGCTTGCGCTGTATGACGTCAAACGTTCTCACCTTGTTCAAGATGCTTATTAATGTTATATGTACTGATGCATATGATGGGTTTATATCGGAGGTGTGCACGGTTTAGGAGCATGGCAAGTTTGTTGTAATTAACATATCACTAAAATTACTGTTGAGTTTGTCTTCGTGATGTATATTTACCAAGTGACGTCATGTAACGTGGCGCTTCCAACGGATGCAATATACGTGGGGAATTAATGGAACAGCTGTTTTTTATCATAGAATAACATATACAGCTGTCTCTCTTCTTTGTGTATATGAAAGACTGCGGAGGTCGTGTTAGAATTTGATTTAAATTATAAATGTGATGAAGTCAGTATTGATCCAAAACAACTAACCTTAAGTTACAAAATAAATGTGCTTCCTACTGCTAGATATAAAGTGTATGCTTTGGTTCTATATGAAAATGATGTTTTAATGATACTATTGGAAATTAATTAGTTATAATTTAATCTAACTTATAATATATATGACTTACCAAAATTATTCAGTAAATTTATCAGAAGGGCAAAAAAGAAGTTTAGCAAAAGCATATGAAAATAAAAGTGAATTAACACTCAGGCTAAAGAATAATCAACTAACTGTGGATTTTTCTTTGCTACTGACAGCTACTCAAATTAAGAATATTAATAAAGCTGTAATTAACGGACATTGCTTAGACATAAATATATCAAAATCGCAAATGAGATATCAGTCTAAGAATGGAGGCTTTTTGGGAGCATTGGCTGGTTTGTTGATTAAAACAATATTACCAACAGTTGCTAGATATGCTCCGATAGTATTAGCACCACTAGCAATAGGAGCACTTAGCAGTTTGGCAAGTATTGGAATTTGTAAACTATTTGGAAATGGAATGGTAACTATACCTAGTGATAAAAAACAAGCGCTACTTAAATCAAATATATTAACTGGTCGCAAAGAAAAAAGTTAACAAAGTCTAAAGGCTGTTGCATATTAAACTAATAAAGCAACAACAGCAAAATGGAGGATTTCTTGGACTACTGGCATCACTAGGAATTCATTTAATTGGATCTCTTATTAGTGCTGTAACATAAAGAGGTTTACGAGTAGATTGAAAAGTGAAAGGACTAAGAGTTAACCTTGGAAATGGTTTACAAGTAGATTCACAAATTAGACCATATAGAAGTATCCTATTCGTAATAAGTTTTTCCAAAAATAAGCCTATTTCTAACTTAGATATAATAAAATGGGTTAAGCAGTTAGTTTTACAAAACTTCAGGGGAGTGTTCAGCAAAATCAAATTACCAACAAAACAAAATAAACAAGAATGTGGTTTTATTTTATCGTGATGATTCTATTGGACCTGGTACACAGTAGACTTGTTACTGCGGTAAATTTTATTTTGATCCGTTTGATCTATGTCCACCGAAAGAAGTTTTAACTTACATACCTGATATAAAATACAACACTATTCAGTATCAAGATAAAACAAGTGTATCGTCTATTCTTCATTAAAAAGTTACAAGAAGGAAATATTTGGTACGATATTCTTTTTTTTATAAAATATTAAACCTTATAAATCAATAGAAAATGAAAACATAATACGATCATATTTTATCAAATTATACTTATATATGAGTTACTGCGTTAAAGAAAAAATGATTACCGTAAATGTTAATCCTCAGTATATGTCAGCAAAAAATGGTAGACCAAAGTTAAAAGCAACATGTGCATGTGGTATCACTAAAACACAATTTGTTAAAAGCACACAAGGTGGAAACATTGATATCCATAAAGCTTTACTCCCTTTATTACCTAAAAAGGGGTTAACAATTCCTGGTTATAAATGTTGTGGTCCAGGTAATCCACATGATAGTGAAGAACCAGCAAATGAATTAGATGCTATGTGTAAAGAGCATGATTATTGTTGTGACGAAAATCCTAGTAATAAATCAATGTGTGATAAAAATACGCTGACTGGTTTAATAACTAGTAAGTCTAAAGCACATGGAGAGAAGAAATGCTAAAAACTTGATTGTTAAGCCGGTTATTAGTATCAAAACACAAGAAAATGCGTTGAAATGGACTGATAAGTTAGCCGATGAACTTCATAAATAAATACGAAGAAAGTTCACGCAACGCCGTATGACTGTTAATACAATTGATAAAATATGGTCGGCTGATTTAGTTGATATGCAATCGTTTTCAAAGAATAATAAAGGCATTAAATACTTGCTTACTGTTATTGATGTATTTAGTTAATTTCCTTGGGTTATGCCGATTCCAAATAATAATGGTTTAGAAATTACCAATGCGTTCCTAAGCATTATGAGCACCGGGAGACAATGTACATTTCTATGGGTTGATCAGTGTGTAGCATTTTACAATAAAACATTCAAGCAATTTCTTGATGAAAATAATATGAAAATGTACCACACGTTTAATTTCGAAAAAGCTGTAGTAATTGAACGGTTCAACCGAACATTAAAAGCGAGGATGTGGACATATTTTACAGCAACAATACAAATAAATATTTAGATGTGTTGCAGGCAATGGTTCGTAAGTATAATAATGATGTACGAGTGAATACCCGCGCTATAGACCAACGCACAATAATGTCTAGGTAACGGTCTACTTACCTAGAATGCTCCCAGCTCCCCTGAACCACTTGTAGACGTGATGTACAGAGACGATCAGACGTAGTGTTGTTGGTTCGGTGGTTGAAGTTGAAGAGAGAGAGTATTGTCCTGATTCGTCGGAGCTCACCCGGATTGGAATCACGTGCCTTATTGCTGGCAGACTATTGGCTGACCTTGCCTAGACGAAGGTCAGTCCTCTGACGTCACCAGAGTGAGGCCTCCGACAGGGACGCAGGTACAACAATAATACGAAACATCGTAGTATTAAAATGATACCGATTGAAGCAAGTAATGAGAAGAATAAAGAGAAGTGTATTTCAACTTGTATGGAAAAATGAAAAGCAATCAAATTAAGCCAAAGGTTAAAATAGGAGATAAGGTTAGAATCAGTAAATATAAAAGAACATTTAAAAAATGGTATACACCAAACTTGACGGAAGAAATATTTGTTATTGATGAAATCCGATAATATACAAAATAAACAAGCAACAGATTGACGGGAGTTTTTACGAATTAGAAATGTTAAAAGATGATCAAGAAGTATTTAGAATTGAAAAAATTATTCGACGTGATTATAAAAAGAAACAAGCGTTGATTAAGTGGAATATAGATATAAAAATCGAACAGGAAAAGCAGCTTTCAAGGACGACAGTCAACCACAAACACGCACAGAAACAAAGAACAACTTTAAAGATGAATAAAAAGCCAAATAAGACATCACAAACAAAAAAGGGTTGACAATAGGGCTACCACCTTCGAACGGTCAGTGGCAAAAAAGGTCGCTGGGGGTTTAAACCAGGTTTTAGGGTGAACCAAACCTCACACTTACCCTACTGTCAACCCAATAAAACGGGACAGTGTAAAGAAAGGAATCCCCGCCATGAACTAGTGTTATAATGGTGATTTTAATAGTTGGGTTCCATTTAAGGACATTCAAAATATTAAATGAGGGCTTAAATAATAAATATTATATAGTATTATTATATATAATGGAAAGAGAAAGTATAGAAAAGATTTGCAAAAACAATTGAAAATTTTAAAGATGAATAAAAAAAAAAATAATGGAAGGCAAGCAGGGCCAAGTAGAATATGAGATAGTTCGTGATTATTTTATTGGCACCAAAAAAGTCAAGTCAATAAGCAAAAATGTTTGCTGGCTGAATTGGATTACATGTATTATCAACGAAAGCTGGATAAAAACAGGGAAGAGCTTTCTGAACTAAAATACAAGATAGTAAAATGCAGAAAAATAAAATATTCTATGATAGAATATGATATGTACAGCGATGATGAAGACTACTGTCCGGTTCCGTCTGACTCTGCTTGATGATTTCAATTTTTGGTTATTAGTTATTTATAAAATGAGACTGGATTAAAACAATCTAGCCTATCCTATAAGCAAAATATTATTAGCTGAATTGATAAACCGGATTGGTAAATAGTATAGAAAGTGAGGGTATTGACAGAGTTTTTCCTGAGCGGGGTTTACTCGAGCGATTTAAAATCTGTTAAAGCTTTTAACGGTAAGGATATCACAGTTATTTAACGATGGTGTGCTTGGGTTGAGAGCTGTGGTTAAGACATTTTGGTTGCTTGCATTTTTGAGCCTGCGAGAGGAAACTGTGCTCACTTTCTATACTACTCAGAGTGTTTTCTGTTAGTAACACCTCGACCGATGGCGACAACACGAATTATCACAGCTCAATTACAGAAACATGGTTGAGATAAAATGTGTATAAACTATCATTTTCATCACAGACTTACATAATATAATATATAAAATATATATAACAAATACTGTTATTTCAGTTATCATATTAAGTCTATTTCAATTCTGTATATCTAAAATAAGCTAAACTATTCACTACTACTCTCGTAAAACCCCGTACAACGCGCCTGCTATTTCCGTTATATTTCGGAATGTACGGTACGGCTTTTACCCACAACCGCGTAACAGGACCAATTCGAGAAGTAGCTATTTCTCGAATTGGTCCTAAAACTGAGTAAATATACTGTTAAATCATGAACATTTTATTTTGATGGAAAATCCGGAGATTGTACACTTAAATCCGGAAATCCGTAGAGCGACTGAATTTCTCCGGATTTTATTCGGAGATTTATCAGGCCTGCGTAGAGGCATGGAAAATGTGTTGTAACAATCGTTTCACCGTTTGGAATAGGGGAAGGGTTTGAAACCATGACCATAAAACTGTCCTGGCATGGTGCAATTCCTTTATATTCTTCGTTAATGTATGCATTGACATGGTCTGACAGATCATTTATATAAATTGCATATTGTTTAACGGCTCATCAACACAATATTTACATGTATGTTATACAGATCAAACCCAGAGGCAGAGATAAGGGAATGATAGATCCAACCTTACTTTTAAAGGTTTACCACCACCAATTACATGTAAACCTCCGAAGTGTAGTCAAATGTAGTTCCAGTAATAAAACGTTATCCCTCAATGAGCATTAAAAGTAGGGGAAAACTGCCCATTTCTATTCGATTTTGTGGTTGTATGTATAAGAAGCGTATTAGTATGTTTTACTTGATCACTGATGAACATTTTAGAAATTTCGACTCTATGCTTGCACCTTGTGAGCAACTGTCAATGAAACAGCTGTACCTTTGATCTGATTGGTAAACAAACAAGAACTTTCTTACATGTCTTGTAACCCCACCTTTTCTATATAAAAATTACACTGCTGCATTATCCATCCTTGAGTTGAATTTGCAGCAAATCATTAATATGTGACATTTTAACATAATTACTGGTTTCATACCTATAAGAGATAAGTGCAGTAATTAGAACTCGCTCAGATTTGAACCTAGGGACACTTTCCGATACCAACTGGTAAAATAAGCTCAGAAATAATAAGTTTTCCATAGTGTTTTACATAGGTTTTGAGCGTTTTCAGTCCTATATAAATAGGACTGAATATTTCCCCTACCCCACTTATTTATCATTCAAACTCGACTTAGCAGCGTTCAACTAGTATCAATTTTGATTTTAGCGTGTTTTTGGCAATACTGCACTGGTATTCGCTACTATAATCAGGTATGATGCCACTAATTTTGAAGAATTCGATTAAAAAATCAATTTTGGCATGAAAATCGACATATTTGGCTTATTCATCGTCATAATTGTACCTAAAATGCCTATTTTATTAATGTCCATTGACTGTTCTAAACATTTGATCTATTTAATATGGTGTATTGACGAGAAATGCCCTTTGATATAACAATTCAATATCTCTGACTTTTGTTGATTTCGGATTATTGTCCTTGGTATTCACATGACCATATCTCGGCAAATAATCATTCGATTTGCATGAAGTAGGTATTGGTAAGCATGTTATGAAAATGAACATGTTTTCTTCTCTAAAAACGAATAGATTCCTAACGTGCTCCGAGGATAAAAGCTAGTGGCAGTCCGGTTTATATCCGCATCCGACGGAAGAGGCTAAGGAAAAATATCTTGTCTATGAACACATAGGCATAGGCAGCCGGCACAGAGCTAGGATAGTAAAAGATGGACGAAGAGTGATTAAAATAGTAATTACTTGATTTCTGGACCAAAAACAAACTCTGAGCTTTCTCCCTCCAGCACTACTGTTTGTGTCCGACCACTCAGAAATGCTCGTATCCAGGGCAAAGTTAGACCGCGGATGCCATAACTGTGTAGTTTGAGGAGCAATTTCTCGTGGTTAACCATGTCATGCTGAAATCAAGTCAAATAAGATCAGTTGTTTACCTTTGCTGGTATTTATGGCTAAATCTTCCACCAGCATGACTAGTTGTGTTTCACAGGACCTGTGTTCTCTGAAGCCATTGTGGAGGTCGTACATGAGGTTGTTGCTATCCATGTGCTTGACCAGACTCGTAGCTACAATATGTTCTAGGACCTTGCACAGGATGCACGTAAGAGATATGGGACGGTAGTTGCCGCAAGAGACTTGTCACCTTTCTTGAGGAGAGGCGCTACATTTGCAGTAGTCCATTCATGTGGTACCTGGCCTGTTTCTAGAGACAAACTGAAAATTACCTGCAGGATGGGCGATATTTGCTCTCGTAGTTCCTGGAGAACTAGAGTTTAATCCTGTCTAGCTCGGCTGCCTTGTTTGGGTTAAGATCCTTAAGGAGTTTGAAAATACCTGTAGTGCTTATGTCTATGTCTGGCATGACTGTTGTTTTATTCGATAGTGAGGGTGGTAATGTTGGTATTTCGATGTGAGTTTTATCAATGTGGTTTTGGATGCTAACTTGGCATAGTTGACCGAGGCTGATTGGGGATTTAAGAGTGAAAACAGATTGAAATTGTGAGTTTAGAATGTTTGCTTTCCCAGTTGTGTCTGTGATTAGTTTACCAAATTGTAGAGGGGGATGCCTTGGTTGTCTTGACGAGCATTTTCCAGAAAGGAGAACATTTTTTTTGGAATTTACCTTGGGTTCTTCATCCTCCTGGTTTACACCAATGAAATCTTTTTCGTAGGCAGTCTTTATTTTTTTTTTATTTTTTTTTTTGTATTGATTATTCATTGTTTTGACAAACTAATACCAAAACACAACTCTTGAAATACCTGCATTTATGTTTTAATATGTTGGCTTCATTCAAAAGCTGTATTGGTTGGGCCTCATCATCTGATAACAAATTGAATAGCATCATTGTCTACCAACAGTAGTGATGTACAGTTACCTCTACAAATGTGCTGCCCATCCAACCCCACCCGCGCTAAATACAAATAGTCTCGAAATAGGTACTTAATGGCATGATTGTGTAAGTAGGCGATGAAAACGAATGCATGATTTATTTCGAAATATGTATATGCCGAATGTGATTCGGGACGAAGGTAATTTGAAAGAGTTGAAAAATTGGGAAACAAAAAGCCATTTAAACTGCCATTTATATTTATCATTGATATTATTATATATTTTTTTATGTTTTTTAAATTTCGATCATCAAAGTGGTTATTCTCTCCGTCATAGGTGCACGAGGGTCGGGGCGGACCATCCCTCTATGCACCTTACAATATATTATGCATACAAGTATAGACAATATAATAGTGAAAAAGATTTAAATGTAATTTGTAGAAAAGTTATTAATTGGGGATTTTTCTTTTTGTCTATTCTTGAGGTCATGAGTGGGTGATTTGTGTTTGAGAACTTTAATTACAAAAACATTGTGATTGTAATTACCTTTCATTGTTAGTTCTATTATTTTAGTTTAAAGACAATGTGTTCTTTTTTATCTTTTGTAAGGGGAGATAACTTGTAAGACATAGTCTTGTTTATAATAGAACTATTACCATCTTTTGTCTGTAATGATTATAAATTTCCATCGGATTTAGAATGAGGAAAGAATGGCAGAGTCTGAGCAAACTTCATAAGATGAAATTTGCAGGACGAATGCAAGTTAAATATTTAAATACTCAGCTTATCTGCAGTATCGTTCATTACAAATTTACCACCCGCTCATGACCAAGTAATAAATACAAAGTTTTTATAAATGTATTAAATAATATAAGACTATGTTTATGTATGATTCAATGAATATTGGCATGTGATATGTACATATTTTACTTGTATTACAATTGTATGCTAAACTTTACATCATGATGTAGATTATTAAGGGCCAATGACAAGCATCGACTTATCAAATAAAGCAATCGAAGAATGACTAGTTTTAAAACTGCAAATGCTTGTCATACCTCTTGTTACATAAACATTTGTTCCATAAGTTAAGAAAAAGTTTTAGAAAAAGGTTTTTGGCAGAAAGAGATGACATGTTAATTATACTCGAAAGAAAACAAATATTTATAAAGTTGAAAAACTTGACATTTTGACAAATAAAATAGAAAAAGGAAGGGTAAACAGTAGATGTAGTTTATGATATTTATGGCAATCTATAGAAATTGCTGTGGATTGCTATAGTAGCAAATAGTAGTGTTATGATTCGGCAACAATATTTTCATATCGGTTCCATATTTAATGAAAGTATGTATATTTTGAGTTTGTATAAGCAATGATTTTTTCAGTTTTATAAACTGATTTTAAATAGTAAATAAAGTTGTGGCAGGATGGTGCAGAATTATTTTGCTTTTGAAAGAATATATGGTATTTTCCTAATATTAGAATTTTATTAAGGATATTATCAAATTTAGTATTTCCTAATATAATATCTGAGTCTGACCAGTTGGTCACTATGCTAGTACATGTGCTGTTAATTAAAGTAGATAAGTCTGACCAAAATAACTTTGAAACCTCACAGTCATAAAATAGATGTTTAATTGTTTCTACCGTTTTATTACAAAGAGTACATTCATCAGAATGAGAAATGTTCATTTTTTAGTAAATAATTGGTACCTAGAATCCTATGGTTTATATCCTATACTGGAACCATTGAAGTTTTACATCTTGATTTATTTTAAATGTTGCAACAAATATGTTATTCCAATTTAGGTGTTTATTATTAAATTCTTCATTCCCTTTTATTATGGCTGATGGGATTATATTTTTTATAAGCATTGCATCATAAAATGATCTGCTACCTTTAATATCTTTTAAAATGTTTGATAGATGGAACGGGATTATAGGATTTGTACCTTTGCAAGGAAAAAGTGAGAACTTGTATGAAGGTAGCAGCCTTTTAATTGATGTTATAACACCTTCATATTCTAGAAAATTTCTTTTTGAACTCATAGGTTTCTTTAAAGATTTTAAATGTTAAAAAGTTACCGCGTATATCAAGCAAGTCATTGATGAAAAAAATGCCTTTCGAGAACCAATGGTATAAAAAAATAGTTGAGCCTCCGACCTTTAAATCTTCGTTGTACCACAACGGAACACCAGGAAACTGATGCCATGCTGTTGTTGAAAAATTACGCAAATAGTATTTATAACTTTCAAATACATCTTACCAGGAAGGGTTATCCAATGTTTTTAAATTGTTATTTATATAGTCTATGCCAACTAATGTAAAATCTTTTATCCATGGGTTCATGTTTTGAACAATGCTTAAGTAATTATTTTCACTTTTCAAAAGACGTCTTATCCAGGTAATATTTAAAGACTTAAAAAAGCAGTCAATATCAATCATTCTTAAACCACCTCGCTTTTTATCTTGATATATAACTTGACGTTTGACTTTATCTTGATTACCACCCCACAAAAAGTTGAAAAATAATGTTTTTAATTCATTTATTACACTTTGATGGGGGTCAGGTATTGATGAAATTAAATGATTTATTTTTGAAGTGGCTAGACTCTTTATTACGGTTATTTTACCTATTGGTGAGAGGATCCTTTCTGACCAGCTACTCAAGAGTTTCTTTATATCTTCAATTTTTTACTTTTATAATTAATAGTACATACTGTGTCTATGTCTACAGAGATTTTAATTCCTAAAAGAGTAAAGGAGTCATGTTCCCAACATAGTTCATATTCTCTGCAAATTTTCACATTACATCTTTTTCTACAGCCTATCCAAATAATCTTAGTTTTATCTAAGTTTATATTAAGGCCGGAGACTCTTGCATAAAATGTTAAAGTTTTAAGAGCGTGTCTTAGAGATTTTTCTGAACCATCTAGTATTAATGTTGTGTCATCTGCATATTGCGAAAGTATATGTTCTTTGGAACCTATTCTTAAGCCTTTCATATTTATATTATTCCTTATCAAGACAGCCAGTATGAATGAATATATATGGAGAGAGCGGGTCGCCCTGACGACAGCCTCGATGTATAGAAAACCAATCTGAGAGGTGGTCATTTACTATAACACATGATTCAATATTCGTGTAAAATACTTTTATACATCTTTTAAAAATTGGACCAAATTATAGAAATCAAATACTTCAAAAATAATGTCCCAAGCAAGTGAATCAAAAGCTTTTTCAAAGTCGATCAAAAGGAACAGTCCAGGTAGATTGTATTTTTCAGCATAAAACATAATATCATATACCAATCTGGTATTTTCTCCCATATATCTCCCAGCTAAGAAGCCAGTTTGATCTTTATGTATTAATGATTGTAAAACAAGTTTTAGTCTTCAAGCTATACATGCAGATGCTAACTTATAAGACACATTTAAAAGAGATATCGGACGCCAGTTCTTTAGATATAATTTATCTTTGTCTCCTTTTGGAATGTATGTAATTACACCCTGGCTTTGTGAAATTGATAATTGCCTAGTAATAAAACCGTAATTAATTGACCGTAGAACAAATTGACCGATATCTGACCAGAAATATTTGTAGAACTCTACTGTAAAACCAGAATTTTCTGGGCTCTCGTCATTTGACATTTGTTTCAAACTTTGAAGCATCTCCTCATATGTAATATCTGATTCAAGTGTTTGCTTTGTGTTATTATCTAGGGATTTTACAGTTTGAAAAGAGATCGTTTAAGTCAACTGCCTCAGTCGGATGATGAGAATATAGTTTTTTATAAAAATTCTTTGTTTCATTTATAATACCGTGCTGAGATTTAATAATAGTATTGCCTTTAGACATTAGACTTAACATACACTTTGACGTAGAAAATTTATTTTCTAGATTACAAAAATACTTTGACATTTTTTCTCCCTCTTGAATCCACTTTGCGCTTGATCTTATTTTAATACCCTCCATCTTTTTTTCTCTTATCTTGTAAAGTTCTTTTCTTTTACTTTCAAGTAATGAGTGATTAATATTGATGACTTTCTCTAATGTATCTATATCTGCTATAAGGTTTTGCTCAAATTTATCTTCTGGGTTTTTTATATGCGAAGAATATGCTATAGTTTTTCCTCTTATTTCCATTAAAAGTACATCAAAGAAGAGTTGATCATTTATATTTAAGATAAGATCTTTATCGGAAACACAACTTATATTAGGATCTTTTGCATATTGCTGTTTAATCGTTTTTATAGTTTCTTTAATTTCATGTACATATTTTTTCATCTTTTAAAAGAGAGTTATTCATTTTCCAATAAGAACGGCCTTTAACAAATTTACCAAATCCAAACGATAATATAACCAGGCTATGATCTGTTCTATATCCCGGTAAAATATTTGTCTCGTCAATATCAGTAATTGGTTTGTCCGAAATTAAAAACAAATCGAGGCGTGCTTTTCTGTTTGAGGTGTTTTTTTAACCAGGTAAATTGTCTATTTTCCAGATGTTGATCCCGCCAACAATCTATTAAGTTGAATTCACTTATAATATTTAAAACTTCATCCCTTGCTTTTGGGTTATTAACATTAACGTAGTCGTGTCAATCTATATCTGGATTTAAAATCAAATTAAAATCTCCAGCTATTATGGTAAGGCAGTCTGTCTTTGAAATGCCATTATGTATTTCCTTATAGAAGTTAGGGTCGTCTTTATTTGGTCCGAATATATTTATCACCATTCTTTTTTCAAAAATGTTATATCTAGTATTTTCTTATTTCCATCGTTGCCAGAAAATTTAGAATGTAAGTTAAATTCAAAATTATTATTAAAAAGAATTGCCACACCTCTAGACTGGCTTGAAAAGTTACTAAAAAACATTCATATCCCCATTCTGTAAGTATATATTTTTCATCTCTTTCAGTAAAATGGGTGTCTTGTAGGAAATAGATAGAATATTTCTTACTTTTAAGATAATGCAGGGTATCAGTCCTTTTGTTTTTGTCACTTAGACCTTGGACATTCATAGATGCAAATGTTACCCGGTCATCCATAATTAAACTTTATAGGTGAATCCTTATATTTTGCGAGAACACTGGCTGTCCTGATATTTATGAAAATATTCTGAACCATTTTGATATAGACACTAGCTTCATATCATGTTTAGCCTTCCAGTTTCCATCATAGTACCACAAAAAAAGCATGTCCAGACAAAAATAAGCCAAGAGAAAAGCAAGTTACGAAAGAAAAGAAAAAAAATACACAATGAAACATTTATTTATTTTTTTCGAAAAAGGTTATGAAACAAAGGATATATTTTCATTAGATTACTGTTAATAAAGGTGTTTCGCAACCCCATCGGATCAGTTCCTATCTTTTCGTTTTCGTAGGAATAGGCCCTGTGAAAAATGGGATAATAGTCTTGATAGCAATACTTCTATGATTGATAAAAAGTGCTGATATTCTTGTTATTTATTGTACAGAATGATAGATGTGAAAAGCTATAGAGCATAAACATACACTCTTTTATAGTATAAATTGTTGGTTAAATGTATAGTTATCTTATACAATAGCCCGGTTCGAAAACATGATTTTGTTCCCCTTTAACGGTAAATGCAAAGTTGACAATTTCTAACTGTGGGGTAGCAAATTGAATTACGCTATTTTGCGGATTTACCTGCCAGTCTGGGCTATAGGCTATAAGCTTCGTATACTTATATGCTGATCAAGTATTATAGATGGTTGTATACAGGATCCTATAGTATAAATTGTCGGGTAAACTATAAAAAGATCTTATAATATAGACTTTTAAATAAGCTTATACCTGCTTATACTATATGTGGAGGGTTAAATATACAAATTACCTTATATCATAGACTGCATGTTAATATGCAAGTACCATACTTATGTGTGCATGTCAGGTGATTTAAATATGTAATACTCGTATATTGTAGAGCGGCGGCAGTGTGTATAAAGCATCGTATACATACTATATATAGGCTTTTTGGTTTAATAAATAATAATCTCATATAATAGGCTGTTGATTACAATAAAATTAATTTCTATACAGGAAAAATGGTTATATGTTTTATTCTAATACACCCGCACTATATAGCCTAGTTTAAAATATCTGAACGATATATCACTGTAATTTTTGCAACGTTAGGAGAATAAGCATTGCGCATTGCGCATTCCGCATTGTAACGTATGCAACGTTAGGAGAGCAAGCAAAGCAATGCGAAAGATTTCAGATGTGTGCGTTATTTTCACATTTTAGGGGTATTAGAATAGAAATAGAACATCGTTTACGGTGAATTATCTATAATATATCACGGTTTGTCGTTCAATTGAAAAGGGCTCGTGAAATTATTGTTTACACTTGAACTCCAAACCGTGATATATTAAACGATAATTCACAGTAAACGATGTTCTATTTCTTAAATGATTTCATATAAAAGGTTGTTTATTAGATGAAATGAGTTTTATACAGATGATTGATAAAGCCTATAACAATTATTATTTACAGGTGCTTAGTTAAATGTATAGTTCTCTTGTATGTTGGGACTATTGCTATGTTGTTGAGTTCAATATCTCACATTTGAAGGAGACGTTTGTTTCTTTGTTTTTCTGATGACCTGACCTAAAATTCGCACATCTATATACTCTTAATAAACTATTATTAATAGGGGGGATACTGTCATTAATATCGAAAAGGAAAAAAAAAACGGTAATCAAGAGGGAAATCGAAAAACTAGAGATAAAGTTAATAATATGATTTCATACTATGACGTGAATGATATATGGCGAATATTAAACGAAGATAGCACTCACTATACTTGCCATTCAAACCACAAGCCTCCTATATTTTGTAGGCTTGACTATTTTTTGATATCTACAAATATTGTCAATGACGTTTCGAAATGTAAAATCTCCGCTGGACTACGCTCAGATCACTCTGTTTTATATTTTAATATAAATTTGTCAAAACACCCAAGGGGACCTGAATATTTTAAACTTAATAACGGCGTTCTTCTCAATAAGGATTATCAAAAAGATATACGGGAAGGCATTAAAGAAATAACGGAAATAAATAAAGACTGCAACCCAAACACGTTATGGGAAATAATGAAAGGATCGATTAGAAACGAAACTATAAAATATTGTTCAACTAAAAAGAAGAAAGATTTAAAAGAAGAGAAAAATGTTACGGCTGAAATAGATAAAATAGAAAAAAAGCTAGCAGACGATATAAATAATAATGAATTATTAGAACTTTTAAATGTAGAAAAACAAAAGTTGAAGAAAATAATAGAAAAACATACAGATGGAATTATTTTAAGGTCTAAGGCGCAATACATAGAAGGGGCAGAAAAAAATACGAAATATTTCTCAAATTTAGAAAAAGGCAACGCAGAAAAGAAAACAATTACGTACTTATTAAAGATGATACAGAAGTAACAGATTATATGGATACTTTGACAGAAACCAAGGATTATTACGACAAGTTATATAAACGAATTGAAACTATAGAATCGATGCGAAATTTTTTTCCAAATGCAAATGTAGAAAAACTTAACGAAGAACAGAAACATATTTGTGAAGGAAAACTAACCGAATATGAGTGTGCTCAAGCTCTTAAGGCAATGAAAAATAACAAAAGTCCAGGATCTGATGGAGTTACAACCGAATTCTATAAAATATTCTGGAACGACATTAAACCATTTTTCATAAAGTCAATAAATCACTCGTACGACACAGGAAGTTTAACTACATTACAACGACAAGGAATTTTTTTTTTTTTTTTTTTTTTTTTTTAGGAATAATTACATTGCTACCGAAAAGGGATAAAGAATTAACCAAGTTAGAAAATTGGTGACCGATAACGTTACTAAATATAGATTATAAAATTGCAACAAAGTCAATAGCAAATCGTATTAAAAATGTTATTCCGTCTATTATAAGTTCAGCTCAAACAGGGTTCATACAAGGAAGGTATATCGGAGAAAACAATCGAATGCTTTTTGATGTACTAGAGTTTTTAAACGATAATGATAATGCAGGCATTTTATTTATTGCAGATTTTGAAAAAGCATTCGATAGCTTAAATCATGATTTTATTTTTAAGTGCTTAGAGTATTTTAACTTCGGAGAATCTCTAGTAGGCTAGATAAGATTATTCTATAATAATATACAAAGTTGTGTTTCAAATAATGGTCACATGTCAGAAGGATTTACAGTACAACAGGGTGTAAGACAAGGATGCCCATTATCTCCAATTTTATTTATTTTAGCTATTGAAATATTGTCTATTACAGTCGCCCAAGATGAAACTATTAATTGTATAAGAATTACAAACCAAGAACTTAAACAGACATTTTTTGCTGATGACGCTACTTTTATCAAAGACGGGTCACGTAGATCTTTTGAAAATTTTATAAACGTTATAAAAGACTTTCGAGGAATTTCAGTAATATAGAATTTTGTAAGAGTAAAAAGTTCATATGGACATCAGACAAAGCAACTACTTTAGGGATGGTTTTTACAAATAATAAAGGGAAAATGCATGAATATAACCTAGACCCAAAAATAAAAGATTTTTATACGTGTCTTAATAGTTGGCGAAAGTACAATTTATCACTATTGGGAAAAATTACAGTCATAAAAACGTTTGCTCTACCTAAACTCATATATCCACTATCAGTTCTTGAAAACCCACAAAAAGATATCATGAAAAAAATAACTCAAGCTACTTTCAGTTTTCTCTGGGACGATAAACCAGATAAGATAAATAGAGAAACCATTATACAAGATTATGAAAATGGAGGGCTTAAAATTATTAATATAGAGTTTTATCTTAATTCTCTAAAATGTAGTTGGATTAAAAGAATTTTAGATGATAATAATAATAAGGGATATTGGAAAGAAGTATATGTAAATGAAATAAATGAATTAGGAGGAAAACTGCTTTTTGAAGGTAATTTAAATACTACAGATGTAAAATGTTTAAAAATAAGGGGAACGTTTCTTACAGAAATAATAGAAAGTTGGGCAAATGTGAATTTTAGGCAGACTACAGACAACATTTCCAAAGAGATAATATGGAACAATTCAGCAATTAAAATCAATGGCAACCCAACATATTTAAAAACATGGGAAAATCGTGGGATAAAATATATTGAACAGTTATACGAATAAACAAATAAAAGATTTTTCATATTTCCTCAATTCAAACAAATTTATGATATTAGCGAAGTAGATTTTTTAAAATACCATTCACTTATTACAATTATACCACCTGACTGGAAAGAAAAAATCAAGACAGAAGCAATAAACAACATCAATCTTTTATAAACAAAGTTCTTGAAGAAAATAAGGTTAATGGATTAATATATAAATTACTAATAGAAAACAAATGTCAAAAAAGAATTAAAAAACCTCAGAGTAAATGGGAAGAAGTATTTGAAAAATTAAAGTGGAAACAAATTTATTTAATACCTTTTCGATGTACTATAGATACGAAATTAAGAGCATTTTAGTATAAATATCTTACTCGAATTTTACCTTCCAATAAACTACTACACAAATGCAAGCTATATAGTGAATTCAAGTCTTTGTGACTTTTGCAACATGCATGTGGAAACGATTACACATCTTTTTTGGGAATGTCATATAAGCCAGATATTTTGGTCACAATTACAACAAATTCTACAAAGCCAAGGGTTTCAAATCACTTTTGATTTAAAGACTGTATCATTTGGTTTAATATGTTAAAACAACAGAAACGCTAGTATTTTCAACTTTATTATTATTATTTCAAAATACTTTCTATACAGAAAAAAGTATTATAAAACTAACCCTGAAATGGAATGCTTTATGAGATATTTGCATTATAGGAAAGATATTGAGGACATTATTGCATTTTCTAAGAACAAACTTGAACAACACAATGCCAAATGGAACTTTGTTGACTTTTGAGAAATGAAATAGAGATAGAAGGTTAATTAGTAACGATCACTTTCCATAGATATACCTCTTACTATACTCATACTATACTCTTCTTTTTTACTATCTTTCTATCATCTACCTTTTTCTCCCTATATTTCTATTAAAACTAAACGTTTTCTTTTCAATACATTATATTGTAATTTATTGTTGAATATAATTTCATAATTATAGCTTTTGTACATTATTGTATTGAAAAGAAATAAAATGTTAAAAACAACAATGAAAATTATATACAGAAGGAAAAAAGGGCCAAAAAGTGATTTCTCACACACTAAAGATTTTCCCGAACTGCACATTTTCTGTACATACAAAAATAATATAACATGACAAATACTTTTGTCACTAATGCTGTATTTTCCTGGACATTTTAATTGTGTATAAGCATGTATTTAATACGAATATAAGTATAGACTGTTCTGCTTATGGTATTTTTTGCAAGTTACATTATTAAACTTTTAACAGTAATACCTGCACCGCTGCCTATCCATGACACACCAGAGCACACTCACACCTGACTGGACTGTGTACTTATTTGTATATTAAAAGAGGAGAAGATATGCACATTACTTACATATTTTCTAAAAAAAAAAGTAACTATTAACATGCTTATAATTATGATAAGAACATTTATCTCATGTATATTTATAATTTGTTGTCTAATTTTTTTTCTTTCATATTTAATCGGCACACTTTGGCAGTTAAATATCCCTTCTTAAACAGGAAAGGTGTTTATGAAGGGTGTTATGTCAAAAGTTTACTTAACATAATTCTTATGGTTCGTTTGTACCTTACATGATAAATTGAATGCTTAGTAATACATATATACATGTATATCCTTTGTTTAAGTCCTTGACGAAACGAAAACCAAGGAGTCTAAAGGATTATTTAATTTGTTTTGTTTTCCTCCATGTAATGTAGATAATAAGTAAGTACCATACCAACTTTGTCTTGGTGATTACAGTCCAGTCAGATAGCTATGTTCTTGCATACCGGAAAAGGATATCCGTCATTTTACCGGGGCTAGATATTTCCATCTCACCCTAGGGTCGAGATAAAATTCACGCGCGCCAACATCCGGTATGCAGGAAAACATGTAAAACGGTAGTAGCTGGCAGTGTCAACGCACAACATATCTCTGATATGCAAGAAAAAGAATCTATCATGGGTATTTGGTTCAAATAGGGAATTCAAAACCTCGGTATAAATATTTTAATCAGAACCTCGGCAGAGCCTCGGTTCCGATAAAAACACTTATACCTCGGGTTGGAATTACCTATCTTCACCTGATACCCATGAAAAATTCTTATATTCCATGCTGTCTTCCTTTAATCAAAGCTGGATCTTATCTGCAGACGGTGCATTTATAACAGAAAAATGAAAAATACCATAGATCTATTAGTTTGTATGTTTACCAAAAGTTATAACCTATGAAATACTGTATAAAAAGCTGATAACAGTCAATTCAATACCATTGAATACACAAGCACAGAGCTTATTACAACCAACAACAGTTAATATGCATGTGTTCATAGTATACAGTTATGCCTGTATAACATGTATATTGTTGATTAGTCAATTTGTTCCACAGGCTATTTAAACAAGAGCGCATAGGTATATAATTTAGTTAATGCTGCACTGCAAGCTATTTAAACAAGAGCTAATTTTCATAAAACAGTTAGGCCTATCACTATATTACAGGCTGATTAACATAAACTCCTATAGTCATAGACCAATCAATAATGCACCATTGTCAGATAGCTATGTTCCATGCTGTCTTCCATTAATCAAAGCTATATCTTATCTGCAGACGGTGCATTTATAACAGAAAAATGCAAAATACCATAGACCTATTAGTTTGTATGTTTACCAAAAGTTATAACCTATGAAATACTGTATAAAAAGCGGATAACAGTCAATTCAATACCATTGAATACACAAGCACAGAGCTTGTTACAATCAACAACAGTTAATATTCATGTGTTCATAGTATACAGTTATGCCTGTATAACATGTATATTGTTGATTAGTCAATTTGTTCCACAGGCTATTTAAACAAGAGCGCATAGGTATATAATTTGGTTAATGCTGCACTGCAAGATATTTAAAGAAGAGCTAATTTTCATAAAACAGTTAGGCCTATCACTGTATTACAGTCTGATTAACAAACTGCTATAGCCATAGACTAATCAATAATGCACCATTGGCTTGTGAATATGTAATAAATATTGACCGACATACTAATTACACAGGAGCTTGATATAAACACCTGTTCGAATTGTACTGCTTGGCTGATATATAGTGCTGCCATACAGTGGAAGTTTTTACATATAACATACTTATCATCAGACGTAGTACAGAAGACACAGTATAGACACCTGCACAACATCCTGTTTAAAAGAGAAGTATTTTTATTTTAGACATGATCAAATTATATATACTGGTAGAAGTGTTTTAGACATGATCAAATTATATATACTGGTAGAAGTGTATAATAGCGTTTTTCCTTTACTACTATATTCCTGTATCATGTAAACATGTTTATGTTTTTTTATTATAATGTTAATTATTTAGTGAGTATAGGTAGTACTTAGCTCTATCTGGGTTCGTTTGTAAATATAGTTTTGGTGCTGGTCAATAATTGCACCTTCAGTATGATGTGAAATTTTGGTAATATATCGTTTATATATCAAACATTCTATTAAAATAACAATTCGGTTATTTCTTGGATAACAAGTTGAGCCTATATTTATCGCATGCACATGGTTAAGCGCTTCGAGAGATGCAATAAAGCAACTGGCTTTCTTACGCATGTCTCATGTTTTGGGCTTTATTATATATACTTATAAGAAAAATATACTACTCTATTACGTATATCCTCTTATTATTACCGTTTCAAACGATAGAGTACAACAAGTGTCACCAGCATGTATAATCAAAGTACCGAAGGTACTGAGAGCATTGTGAACTATGATGAAATTGCGTTTTAGAATAAGGTCGAGTTTGATTACAATGAAACCGGAACTGGATTCAAAATCCATACTATTTGTTTACAACAGTTTTGATAAATCCTGAACAAGATTTGAGAAACTGCGAATCCTGCTCTCGGGATGGATTCGTGCAGATTCAAAACGGATCATTCGTAACACTTCGAATGATGCTACGAATGACAGATCAGGCCTAAAAAAGTGTTTGTTTCCCCTGTAACATCTTCAAAAAAATTAGGTAGGGTAGGGATTTTTTTTCTCTAACTTTCGATGCCTGAAACAGAACCTTGGCTGGACCTTGGAACAAGGTGTGTATTGAATGTTCCATGCATTAACTGTTATTTCATTCAATAAATAAAACATTCCATAGTAAATAAACTTAATAACCCTGACAATCCTGAATTACTAATCAAAAGCTGTTCTTGTGTACACTGGTCACAGATAATGTTTTGCCATTTGCAGGCTTTGAAGGACAGATTTAAATTCAATGGTTTCAAGACATATTAATGCTTTTAATATTAACATTTACCCAAGGGTTAAAATATTCATAAAGACCAGGCATTCACAGTTTAATTTTATTTACCAAGTAATTTATATTAACTTGTCAACTAGGGTTAAACAACAAACCACATTAAAATACACTCACACAATATTGATGACTATTGAATATTTCTGTGTGTTTACTCAATTTATTATTTTGTTCATGATGACGCTGACATCGTTTCATTCATTTATATTTACATTTCTGATGGAAGTATTTGTATAACACATACACAACTAGAAACATCCATTTGACCATGAATCACATTTTAATTGCTTCATGCGCAGTTAAAACTATGACGTTTCAAGAAAAAACAAGTGACGTGTGACGTGAGTATACCATAAAAGACTAGGATGGCGTGGCTAAACGTTTACGCTGTCCCATTTGCCGAGTGAAATTATAAAGGTTTTCTCCCTTCCCGATGAAATAAAATCTGTTATTCACTCCAAAACAACAAATATCCTCTATGTATATATGAATATAAAAGGCATATGCCGCCACAATGCAATTAATCCATTAGTTGGCAGAAGCCAGAGCAATAAGAGAACAAATCGTTAAGGACACGACAATACAAGCTTGAAGATAAACGTTAAACGTTTATTAAGGTAGACGTCATTTGGGGTCCACACTCTGTCGGGTCATAGAACAAAGAGATACGCATAGTTACGAAGTGGAAATGAATCCACCAATGTATATGTCATAGCAGTCTGCGACAAGATGTGCATAGTTCCTACCAATTTGAATACTAACAATTTGCATATAAACAGTAGTTCCATATCTGGCGGAAATAGTATAGAATATGAATATAAATACTTTAAGAACTTCCTGACGGGAAATTGCCGTTAGTAAAACTATTTCGTCCCCCCACTCCCTCAACTAGCAAAGGTCTTTTGAATAAGAACCGATAAGGTTGTGTAGTCAGTTTGTTTATGGTGTAGAAGTGTATATACATATATATGAAACATGAATTTATCAGGAACTTCGTATGTCTTAAGGACGTATAATGTATATCTGATAAAGGGCCATAATTCTGGTGTAGAAGTGTATATACATATATATGAAACTTGAATTTATCAGGAACGTCGTATGTCTTAAGGACGTATAATGTATATCTGATAAATGGCCATAATTCTGGTGTAGAAGTTTATATACATATATATGAAACTTGAATTTATCAGGAACGTCGTATGTCTTAAGGACGTATAATATATATCTGATAAAGGGCCATAATTCTGGTGTAGAAGTGTATATACATATATAAAATGTATTTTTATGTGTGGACCTAATACTGTTGATACCATTGACCGATATGTTTATCTTGGTCTAACTCTGACTGAATATTTGGATTATTCCATTACTGCTAAACTCGTTTCTTAAAGTGCTAGTAGAGCTTTAGGTTTGCTTATAGCTAAATATAAGAGTATGGGTGGTATGCCCTATGATGTTTATACAAAACTGTATGATTCTCTTGTCTGGCCTGTTATTTCATATGGAGCTTCTATATGGGGAAATAAATCATTCTCTTGTATAAATGCTATACAACATAGAGCCATGAGGTTTTACTTAGGAGTAGGCAAATGCACTCCAGTGGCCGCGTTATCAGGTGATATGGGTTGGATACCTCCTTGTATTAGACAATGGAAAAATGTGTGTAACCATTGGAGTCGTAATGTAAATCTTAACAATACAAGGATAAATAAACGTATTTTTGTTTGGGCTTATTATAAAGCTAACCGAAATTGTAAAAATTGGTTCCACTCTGTTGTTGATAAGTTTAAAAGAATTTAAAAGTTAAAGTTAATTTCATCATATTTTATGCTGTAAATAATGCAATCATTATTAGATAAGAAATAAGGTTTTATAACGACGTTGAGAAGTCGGTGCTAATCACTACACTCCAGATCTGATCTGGGTTGTTATCTGATTTTGTATACTACTTTTTAAGGTTTCAGTAGCCGTTGCGATTCTCTAACTCAAATATTAATATTTCTATTTTAAGTACTTTTTAGACAACATGTCAAGATTAGCACCAGCCGCTCAATTTTTACTATGTATAAATGTGTGTGATAACAATATTTTTAGAAAATGATTTTATAAATTAAAACAGTGATATATGTGTATGCATTGACTACTGGACCTACTGCTGTGGCTTTTTGTGAGTCTTATGACACGGCTGTGGCAGTCGGTTCAGATGCTCAATATTTTAACATTGTGAACAGTCATATGTATATTGATATTGTATAGTCTCTTGTAATTCTAAAAAGAATGGCACAGTTGTATTTTATGATTTGTTGTATTGTAGATAATAGTGTACTGTTATGAGACTTAAATAAACTATTAAACTATATATGAAACTTGAATTTATCAGGAACATCGTATGTCTTAAGGACGTATAATGATAAAGGGCCATAATTCTGTAATAAATTAGGCAATCAACAATGGGTGATGTACAGACATCAGGTCATCAGTTGTATGTTTATATGGCCTGCTGCACAGTAAATGGGCTAATTGCAAAACAAAAAACATGTACAAGCTAAATCCTGATCTGTTATTACTTATATTTTAAAGCAAATGTCTTGAATGAATGAATGAATGGTGTTTTACGGCACGTCGACACATAAATAGATCATATTGTGCGCAAAAACTGACGAAAGATGAAGAAATAACGGATTAATTAAACATTAATGTAAATATATAAAGATAAAACTATTTACAAATAAGGGATGATATGGCAGTAATATAAACTATATATGTAAATCAACAAATGCCCAAAAACGGGTATATAAAGAAGTAAATATATACAAGAAGATAGTATAATGATTTATATAGTCTGACTTCCTTCAGGAAATCTAAAACAAGACTAAAATCTAAAGTATGAAATAACTCGATCATAGTATTAACAGTGTAGTACCTTTGACGCATAGGATCAAAGTCTTGATGTTGAAAGACATGATGTTTTAATAATGTGCTTCAAATTTTGTAAAAAAACTGATAATCCCGAGTCATTAATTTTTACATTCAAACTGTCGAAACTGGGCATATTTTGCCTGTAATAAATTAGCATCACATGTTTATGACATTTTAAAAGTCAATATAAGCCATGATCTATTAAAGTCAAAGCAAATGATTGATACTAACTGTATATATTCTAATAAGGAACATTTTGAGATAATGCACATGAACATTGTTCATAAAATAATATTTTAATGAACTTTTGAACAAAAACACTACCGCTGTAATGACTTCAGTAATGTATATACATATGTCTTATTAGCACATAAAATAACGATTTAATATTCCGTATTCATCACTGTAAATATAGTTTTGTCCCAACAAAAGATTTTTCGTTTGAAATAAGAATTTATTTCTTCCCTGAAATTAAGATTTAGCTAAAAAATAAATAATTTTACTGATTATTTTTGGTTTGTGTCAGAAAATCTGTAATGTCCGCCCTCCATGATGTTTTTCAATGTCAGTTTGAAGAAACAACAAAATATCTTCTTAATCCAAAGATATGCATAATTAATATAAAAAATAAAAGCATTTTTATGTATTGATAGAAATATTTACCAAATACCAAATGTTATATGTAATGTCCGTCCCTTCAGAAAAGGTGTTATTTTTATTGGGATAAACAGCTTATTCCTTTATTTATTATTTCTATTTTCTGTGTTGAGTATTTAACTTAAAGTGTTTATAAACAATAACAAGAGAGCCTGTATCGCTGTACTTGCTATTTGGTGTCCATGTTGGGGTGTGGGGGGGGGGGGGGGGGGAGGGCGCTAGAGATGGGTTGTGGGGATAGAAGGATTGTTTTTCAGATATGGCAGTATCAAACTAGTTTTTTTTATAAAGTGTCTTATATAGGCGGAGGGTTGTATTTGTCTCAAGTTTGACTAGCCTTTATAACACATCAAACTTTCGTTAATAAAAACACATTAAACCAAGTTTGACATGTGACCCCAGGGTCACCATTTGAACAAACTTGGTAAAGGACCATACGCTGAGTGTAAATACAAAATATTAAACTGGTGGCTCTTGTAGTTTTAGAGAAGATTCTTTTTAGTTTTCCCCTATATCAGTCGATGTAAAACATTGACCCCTGGGACAAGGCCACATTTGACCCAGGGTTACCATTTGAGCAAACTTGGAAGAGGACAATAAGCTGATGGTAAATACGAAATATTAAACCTTTGGCTCTTATAGTTCCAGAGAAGAAGATTTTTGAATTTTTTCCCTATATAAGTCTTATGTAAATCGGTGACCGCTGGGCGGGGCAAAATTTGACACCAGGGTCACCTTTGAACACAATTGGCTGATAATATATAAAAAATATTAAACCTCTATTGTACTTTCAGAGAAGAAAAAACATCTAAAAAACAAAAACAAATAGTGATAATAAAAAAAAAATGATGAAAAAACACAAAGAACTTTCAACCCATGAACCAATGTTTCTTATGGAAAAAAAGAAGAAGAAAAAAGCCTCCAGTGATATTTGAACCCATGGCCCTTGGGGTTTCCAGTGTACATTATCAAAAATTGAAAAAAAGTCCATAACTCCGGTGTAACTCGTTCGACCTGGCTGATTTTCAAACTCGTCTGAGCTTTCATTGATATCAACAATCTGGCCAAGATTGGGACAGATCGATTACAAAATGAAGGTGCTAGTGTGTTCACAAGGCTGAAAATGGCATTTTCCAATATAATTCATGGCACATAACTCTGGTGTTCCTGCTCCGATATAGATGCTTTTCAAACTAGTCCAAGCTTTCATTGATATTAACAATCTGTTAAAGTTTAATAAACATCGGATGAAAAATGAAGACATTTCGCCTTAAAGAGACAAATTACAGTATTTTTAACTAATTTGTCCGCGCTTTTATCAATATTAACTATCTGTGCAAGTTTGGTAAAGACCAAATAATAAACGAAGGTGCTACAGTGTTCACGAGGCAAAACCCAGCATTTTCCAGAAAAAACAAGGGCCATAACTCCGGTGTTATTCATCCGATTTGACTAGTTTTCGAACTTATCCGAGCTTTCATTGATATAAACAAGCTATGCAAGTTTGATAAAGATCAAATAATAAATGAAGGTGCTAGAGTGTTCACAAGGCTTAATATGGCATTTTTCATAACAACAAGGCCCATAACTCTGGTGTTACTGACCCAATTTAGCTGGTTTCAGAACTTATCCAAGCTTTTATTGGTATTAACAATCTGTGCAAGTTTGATAAAGATCAAATAATAAATTAGGGGCTAGAGTGTTCACAAGGCAAAAAACGGCATTTTTCAGAAAAAACAAGGGCCTTAACTCCGGTGTTACTCATCCGATTTTGCTGGTTTTCGAACTTATCTGAGCTGTCATTGATATTAACAATCTGTGCAAGTTTGATAAATATTTAATAATAAATGAAGGTGCTAGAGTGTTCACAAGACTTAATATGGCATTTATTAGCAAAACAAGGGCCATAACTCTGGTTTTACTGACCCAATTTAGCTGGTTGCCTCATCCAAGCTTTCATTGATATTAACAATCTGTGCAAGTTTGGTAAAGATCAAATAATCAATGAAGGTGCTAGAGTGTTCACAATGCAAACAAGGGCATTTTCCAGAAAAAAACAAGGGCCTTAACTCCGGTGTTAATCATCCGATTTATCTGGTTTACGGACTTGTCTGAGCTTTCATTGATATTAACAATCTTTGCAAATTTGATAAAGATCAAATAATAAATGAAGGTGCTAGAGGGTTCACAAGGCTTAATATGGCATTTTTCAGCAAAACAAGGGCCATAACTCCAGTGAAACTAATCCGATCTGGCTGGTTTTTGAACTTTTCTGAGCTTTCATTGATATAAAGACACTGTCAACGTTTCGTAAAGATCTGATTAATAATGAAGGCCCTAGAGTGTTCACAAGGCAAAAGTTTACGGACTACTTTCACTTCTGAAATTTGTATAAAAAACTGTCAAAAATCTGCATTTTCAAATATCAACACCATGTCCGGAATACAGTTAAAGCCAAAAAAATAACAGGAAACTGCACTAAAAAAAAGTTTTTAAAGAAGAAAAAAAAGATTAGCACTCTTTAATACAGAACTACGTTCGGCGAGCACATCTGACAAAATCAATATATTCGGTAAATCCTATGAAATTTATTTTTTTGAGCAAATTAAATATTTATTGTCACACCATCATTATGTAGATGTATGGAATTAAAATGCTGGGTTACATGATTGGTTAAATGAAAACCTTATTTGTTGCTTTCAGAATGTTAGATGACTTCAATTTTATCAATCAACAATTTTGCAATGAAAATCGGACGTATTGCGTTATCAATTGTGTTGAGTATACTGTACGAGTATAGTAATTGTGTCAAACAGCCGACTTCTTTTTATTTTCTTGCAAGCATCGACTAGTAATTGCTGTAGGTACTTGAATGTCATTCAATACCTCAAACTTCAATAAGTATTGAGTATGATTTTGTGCCTCGATTTTTCTATTGAAGTGTGTACGCGGGTATTTGGTTCTCAATACGTTTTTGTACGCATTTATTTTATTGTAATACGTTTTTGATGAAACAATATGCGTAATTACGCGATCCTCGTCTTATCTGGAGCACTGCCTTATGCAATAAAAATGTTATTAGATTTGTATTGGGATATATGCATTCGTTTTTCGGCATATACATATAGCGCTCCCAAAGTCGCGCAATATTGTTACGCGGAAGAACTCGTGCATATATTCCAATACAATTCTAATAACCTGTAAATGTGCAGAGTTATGACGAACAATTGGATTTTATGGACGCGCCGGTTCCGGTGCGCGAGAATATTCTCGTTCTGCGCGCAACTAGAAAATTGAAGGTCAATCGGACGTTGTCGCGTTATACGTTTTGTTGAGTATATTTACGGGACAACGGACATCTTGAGGTGTGTAAAGCGAATGTTTACGCATCTAAACAAACCAAAACTACTACAAAATATTCTTCTTATGTTAGTTTCTACCACCGCCACCCACCGTCCGCCCCGACCCCAATACCCCTACTCCGCTCACACAGTTTTATTCAATTAGCTAGATTTCCATTTTTTGTTTTTCAATGAAGCAATATTTTTAAATGAAAACATTTGAATTGCACAATCGTTGTCTCCAGTAAAGTAAAATTTCCACAGTCATTAATAATTAAAAATCATGCCATATATTGTGTTGAAGATAAATATAAAACGTGTACATTTTGAATAGTTACGAAGTAGTGAGTTATCTAGAGTAATTTCCTTTACGGAAGGTAATTTTAAAAGGAACCTCTATCGGGTTTATCTTTCACTTTTAACTTTCACTGCAAAACGATGGAACTAGTACTGCACTAATTCTGAGTGTCGATTCTTAGGTATACAGTGCAGGTTCGCCTCTACCACAAAATTAAATATTTAAACAAAAATGTCGACCGTCATATATGGTCTAACATGTGCTAAAAGGACGTAAAACATCATTTCCGAAGTGAAAAATTAAAGTGATCGATACGTTCTGCACTGTCATGATTTAAATCAACTCTCTCAAATTAGAACTAACAAATATATTCGAAATACAAGATCACGAGCCCCAACTTAATGTCAAGTATCCACGAGGCGGAGGTGGGCCAATTGTACATTACTCAAACCAGAGACATTAAAGACGGTTCTGTGATTTGTTTTGATTTTAACCTCAATTCAAGTGCGTCAACTAAGTGATATACATACAAGATCACGGTAAGGACATAGATGCCAGGATTGACACTCGATAAAGCTGACTGTTTATACTTAAGGGTGCCCTCTGCTGAGGTTTTGGATTTTTGCACTTCCGGAAATTTACATTTGTTATATTTCAAAAATTATAATAAAACTGGAAAAAATAATTATACAGTAACAAACTTATGCCCAATAGGGATATTTTAGTGCAAAAAAAAAAAAAAAAAAAAATAGATTTTTTTTTTGACCTCACATGTTGTGCCCAAAATTGACAATTTTTAACATAAGCCAAAATGGGGGGTAGGGGTACAAAAGATGGTATTTCTCAAAAAACATTTAAGATATTCACTTAATTTAAACTTTATTACAAAGACATGTGTTAGCATATACATAGACAGGAATAAAAAGTATTTTCCTATTATTTGTTACAGACCTATGCCGTTATATGTCAGAGCTCGTCGAAATCTAAAAAAGCACATTTTTTTCTCAGTTTTTATTGAATATCTTTCTTATATTCACACCGACCCCCAATTTTTATTTTTTCATTCTGATACTCAGGTCTTGTATATATTGTAGACAAAATATCTCAAAAAGTTATCTGTTCCTTTATCATGAAAAATTTATGGATCACAAATTTAAAAATGCAATTTATAGTAAACTGGGTGGGGTAATGACAAGGGATGTACTAATTTTTCAGATGGTGATAAAAATACCCCAACCCTTAATTTTTCGTCCTAAAGTATGATCTATTACATTAAAAAAGACGGAAAATCGATACCTGTTCTGCAAACCACACTACACACATGTAAGTTGCCATACACAATTTGCAGCTGATTCAGAATTTAAAACCGCACTGTGAGAGTGTATTACTAAAGATTAATTTTGCGAAAAAGTTAAATCACCGACCCATCATTATTTTTCCAGAAACTAACTAGTAATATGTTAGTCTTCATAAAAAACAGGGAAATAAAAAATTCTATCTGTTCTGATATTCACCAGAGGGCACCCTTAAGGCTAGTTATCAGCACTCTTTGGTCATTACTCTAAAAGGCGCTATAGCGTCAGGTATATTGCATAGTCTACACAGTGTAACCATGGTAACCAAGTAAACTAAACAAACGTCTATAACTACACATATCAGAACCAGTTTGGGTTTGTGATTGTCTCCATTTATAGCAGCCATTAATAAAACAATTTGGTGGTGTGTTTGAAGGTGGGGGATAACTTAGAAGGCTCTGGCACTTTCAATATAACACCTATGTACGATATACGCTCACATAATTCATTTATAAAAACCAGGGAGTAAGTATACATACTCCCTGTAAAGACAGTACAATACTGTGCATATGCTTCATTGAGGACCTACCAGTTACATCGTCCAAACCCATAAAAACACGAAAACTGTCCTGCCTGACGAAAAACAACAAAAGCTATTTCAGGTTATATTTCAGGTTAGAATGTCATATTTTAAGAAAAGGGAATCACAGGTTCCGCCGAGGATTGAACTCGGGACCTTCTGCGTGTTGAGCAGACGTGATAACCACTACACCACGGAACCTGTTGTGTTAAATATTCCCTTCAAGCAATAATATTAAAAACTAATAATATGCAAAAAAAATGGCTTACTACTATTCTTATAATTAATATTAATGATTGAACAAATGCAAGTCATGCAGAAAAACTAGCGGAACGCCGTGAGTTTTATAAAGTTTTGAAGTTATGGCCAGTTGAGCTTGGTTAGGTTGCAGGTTAAAGTGTTATGAAAAGGAGCATAGGGCATACCTCTGCCGAAATTAGTCCGAGTTATTGGCGATGTGTAACGACATTCCTTGAGGTAAGATGAAGATGTAGGTGGTTTCATGAACATAGATCTAAAACTGTTCAAGTTATGGCCAAGGTTAGGTTGCAGGTTTGACAATGCAGGACGACAATGGACGGACGAAGACGGACGGACAACGTAAGAAATGATCCCTTAAAGTGTCTGCCATGCTATGTGGCGACACGCAAATGTAGTCGTTGTATATGTTAAATATACTATTCTGTATGTCTATAAGTAAATATTTTGATATGAAATCAAATTAATAGTATCGTTTTTATCGTTTTGTAGATTTGTCGATTTGATTTACCTTCACTTACCGCCATGGTCGGGTCCATTTTTGCATAGGAACGTAGGTGTAATTTTTTTAATTGCGTGATACATTTATCAGCCTGTATAGCTACCTAACGAGACAAGATGTTTTATTTAAAGGGACTGGATGCGATTTGGAGGCGAGTATTGGTGTTATTCCAACTACAAAATAAACCCCTCAATGTGCTTCAGTTTCATGTGCATGTGCATTAAAGTCTGCTGCATATTACCTCGCATTTATGAACATGTTTGGTCTGTACATCACAACATGTTTGGTCAGTACATCACAACATGTTTGGTCTGTACATCACAACGTGTTTGGTCAGTACATCACAACATGTTTGGTCTATAAATACATCACAACATGTTTGGTCTGTACATCACAACATGTTTGGTCAGTACATCACAACATGTTTGGTCAGTACATCACAACATGTTTGGTCAGTACATCCAAACATGTTTGGTCTGTACATCACAACGTGTTTGGTCTGTACATCACAACGTGTTTGGTCTGTACATCACCACGTGTTTGGTCTGTACATCACCACATGTTTGGTCTGTACATCACAACGTGTTTGGTCTGTACATCACAACATCTTTGGTCTGTACATCACATCGACTGGGCTGATTCGTGTTGCAGATGAAAATTGTCCTAAATCAACAAATCCGCTGTTGATATGTTTTTAATGAATAAATATCATTATAAATACGATGTTTACTATGTTATTGATGTATGCTTAGTGAAAACATGTTTTTAAACATAAAAATCGAAAAGGCGAACAGGCATTGCTAAAAAATCGAAAAAAATCAAAGGGGGAAAACTCTTCCAAGTATAACCGAAAGTGACGTCATTGGGAACAAAAAAAGCCATTAGTACATAGGGAAAGAACGCAAAACCAGTATAGTGTGTATGAAAATGTCGGAATTTTATCGAAATCCTGACAGTAAGTCACCGGCAACACCTCATATCTTGGTACATATACACTACTCAACTTGTATAATCGGTAACCCAGTTTTTTTTGATAATAACACAAATACTAAAAGCTGGAAATCACCGAAACACATACCAGTATTTTATTAAGTTTATTAACAATGTAATCTGAAATCATATTTTTCCAGATTACATTGTTGATAAACTTAATAAAATATTGGTATGTGTTTCGGTGATTTCGGTGATTTCCAGTTAATAGTATTCGTGTTATTTTCAAAAAAAACTGGGCGACCGATTATAAAAGTTGAGTAGTGTACACTAAGCGCGAAATGCAGCATATTTCGAATGCATACTTTTGCCGAAAAGTAGTCATCGAAAAAATATATTTAGTACATGTTTATTTTTCACATAATTGATGAAAAAAAAAAAAAAACATAATAAATGACACAGCATCTAATTTCTATAGTACCAGGGAGTATATATATGCCATAAGTCCCCGCCACCTGGTGACCAAAACACTCGAGGAGTGGCACGTATTAGATTTGGATTTGCAGTATGACACGCTCTCCACGTGCCCCCAACTAACAATATACCACGCACCGACTAATCAACTATTGCGGTGCCCTATTGAAGTATAGCCTTATGTGGGTACATACATATATGACAAAAGCACACACCATTTAGGGAAACATAGTTTTATGACACATTTTCTGTTTATTGCGAGCCGCGTACTGCACAAGATGGATATATGATACGGATATATGATGCGTGGGAAACTAGTGTATCGCGCACAAAGAGATAAACATACTATGATCTAAATAATATAGTCAAATGTATTATGAGCACGATATTATGTATTATGCATTAAATCCAGAGACCTATATATGTAGACGGACGGCGATATATAAATAGATATAGATCTATAACACTATTGGCAGAAGAGGGTATATAGTTAAAAAATAAATAAACCTACAAAATATATATTGAAACAAAGACACATGTAGTGTTTCCTTCACCGGATATATGCTGAACCTCTTTTCGCAATCTTTTGAAAAAAGCGGCTACATTATATTACCTCTTGACTGATTCACGTAAGGACGCATGCTTCTAATTCAACAGCTAAACAAGCACGGTGTATATAAAGTCTAAGACTATATACCTTTCTACAATTTAGCATACGTATACCTCATAAAGTGCTAAGAAAATAGAACAAAAACTTTTATGTTTACCTCATTTATTAATTTACTCCTCAACGCCGGTTGAGTCGGCGAATAAAACTTGCTCGGAGACGGCGGGGTTAGGCACTTCTCATTTTTTTGTAATATTGTTTGTAATGCTGTTTTTTTAATCGGCATGGCCGTTTGTTCTCCAAATTCAACGAATCCACCTCAAAATGTTACTACATACTCGCGCGTCTTTCGAAGGTTCCCACGTTTTTGAGGAGACGGGCGATTTTCGTCGGCAACGGTCCACCCACACTACTAATCTTAATCATTAACCTGATATAGAACACGAAATAAACTGATATTATTATACTGTCCTTTTGTATGTACACGTTTGCACCCAGCAACAGTACACGGCATTTTAACACGTACCATAAAACGTAATCCTACATAGACAATGCAGACTTAATGCGGAGCCGCTAATCGCTTGGTACCAATGACGTTACCTGTCTTCAAAAAGGGCGAAACTCGGAGCGTGTGCGCTATAATGTATAATTGGCTACTATGACAAAACGGGACAACCAATAAGTGTAATATTTGAACAGATTGTATAGTATATACTTATATTTTAGAATATATGCTTAAAAGACACGCTATATTTCACCTTTAATCATAAATTCAGATAGTAATTCAGATATCGAGAGTTCAGTGCAAAACTATTGTATCTCCTTCTTTATTCATAGGTAGTTACAATAGTTTTGCGCTGACCCCTCGATATGGTTTATAATGCTACAAACTGTAGCTAGTTGATCACATTCTTGATCGAGCTATTTCATATGGTGGCATATTTCTGCCACGAGATAGCTTGATAATTTATCGTGTATTTTTCACGATAATGTTACGTTTTCTCTTTAATTTTCAACAATTGTATCTAACAAAACTTGCTGCGATACTGCCCACTTCTGTCATCACATTAGCACAAAAGTTAACATGATTAAAATTATCTTAACATTTGAAATTTTGTTTTCTTAATAATTCTGAATAGCTATCGCGAAAATTCGGCAGTTTAGATATCTAAAAATAGACCGTTTATAAATAACCTGGTTGGGGGTAAAAGCCGTACCGTACCGTATATCGCTATAAAAAACAAAATGTTTTCTATTTATATTTGGACCTACTTTTCGATACAATGTAAAAATATCAAGGTGATCAAATTGATATCAATTATTATAATATATAATATATACAAAATATTAAATAAAACAATAAAAACCTGTACCTGGCATAGTGTACAGAATACCGTAGGTTCCACAACAGTTATAAATTGACGGACGGACGGACAAACTTAGTTGCAACTTTTAAGAATACAAGTAAAGGCTTAGGGATATTTATCATAAATGATCACTTTCATAGACACTATTAGCCAATATAGTCTCTATGCCAGAGTACCTGCCATTTCCGATCGTTTTCGTTATAGTACGGACTGTAAGGTACGGCTTTTACCCCCAAACGGATACGGGTATTAAGAAACTATCATGGTGGCAGAAGTGGGCATTATCGTGTCATTTAATAACATTTATAAATTAATGATATTTAGGTAATTTTATCTAACAAGTTGTATAAGATTTTCGTGAAAATTCATTATTATCTCGAAAAATTCATGCTACTATCTCGAAATAATCGTGATAATTATCTAGGTATCTAGTGGCAGAAATATGCCACCATAATTTCATCAACACTTAAAACGGACGGATAAGAGAGCCTAGTTCATTGAATGTGGATATAACATATGAAACTGAAACACATTATGGTGGTTTTATTTGGATTGACACTCATAATTCTTCCACATCGCTTGTAGTCCCTTTAAAGAGATGCTTTATTTTGTATTATACTGAATGCCGAAAGAAACGTACCAATTTTATAATTATCATTTCTTTTTGTTTAAAGTTATGTTTTATTTGTGGGGTCATTTCAAACAGTAGCAATGAGTGTTTATTCTCTGTTGGAAATGTTTACAGGGAACAGTTTCGAACATAGATTAGGTTATGCTTATGGAAGCGCTGTGTGCGTAATTTGTACATTTAACATGGTGGTGCGTTTCTTTTGGATGTCAGTATTTTATGAATGTTTGAATGTTTCTTAAACAGTACTTGACATAATTGACATCATACACTGAGCAAAATAAATTTAGCACATAAAATGTCATTTTCATACACGAGATACAAAGCGGTTTATGTTCGGGTTCAGTGGTAAGGTGACACAGATTTGACCAATAATAATGCTACAAAGTCATTTGTAAACAAAGTCGGTGAAAAAATCAAATATGATGGGAATATGTTATAGGTTATCGAAAATAATTCTATTTTCAATGAAAAGGGAGGTAATTTTAAAATGTTGTTGAACACATTTCAGCGGTTTTTAAACAATGACAGAATGGACAATTCTTTTCAATGTCTAATATTAAATGTTTTCAAAGCAATACGGCTGTATACTGAAATAAGCTGTTTTTAATACATGGGAGGTAATTCTGAATTATTTTGAAAATCACATCCTAAACTAGTATTTCTAATATCTTCAAACAATTATATCAATGTGCATATGTTTAATAAAGCGTTGCTAAACATTTTTTGTTCAATATATATAAAAAACCTTGTCAACTGAGCGCTTAAAATGCGATAACTTTACGGCATAATTTAACAAAAACGCCTCTATATACTGCCTTTAATTTATTGAAAAATGCTTTATTGTGCCTTGTGAACACTCTGGCTCCTTAATTATTCATCTGATCCTGAACAGTCTTTGACAGGATGCTTATCTTATTAAAAGGTATGACAAGTTCGAAAACTAGATATATCAGATGGCCCTTGAATTATTTAAATATACTACAGTTCGCTTCATTATTGCTCTCTAGCACCGTACACTTTAAAGGACACATGGCAATCTTGTTTTTGTTTCCTTCTAACTCGAACCCTCAGGTCCTTTTGTACTAAGGTTGCCTGATTAATGACTGATACGGGCTCGTACCTGGCCGTTCATCTTGCAGGCTATGTTACAAGCGAGTTAGCATGCTGCAGAGGTTGAATGACAGTCAAAGGGTACCTAAAAGAATCGATAATTATGACATACATTTTCTAGCTTCGCCCTCTAGTTCATGGGTCAAGTTCCCACAAACAATGGCAATGTGCTGTATTGTATTTAGGACAACACATGCTTTTGATGCAGTTTTTTGAACGGTGTTTTTCCAACAAACCATAAGAACTGACACTTTCTCACTTGACAAATCAAGTTCCCTGTGTGATTCGAATCACGGCAAGGAAAGCTTTAGAAGCGGGGTCTTTACTATGATCCCGGCCAAAAAGGTACCGTTTTGGTACAGGTGAAAATAACTATTGTACGTTATAAACTGGCTCAAATCTCTAGAGTCTTAGTCACATAAGCTTGATTGACAGATCGTAACTATGTAATAATTGTCTGTTCTGCCCCTAAAGCAGATGGCGAATAAACAGGCACAAAGATGGAGAGCAAATTACCTGTAACGCGGATGGGAAAGAAACTGTTGCAGGTAAAATGAGCTTTCGCCATACATAACCCTGCCCACCTGTATTTTGTTGGTGTCATGAAACACCCAAATCGATTTCCAAATCCCACCAAATATATATTATGTGGTAAAGCGATGTTATTGTAATTGCAGCCTTTGGTTACTACCTTCTATACTCAGGTGCAAAAGAAACTGGACACTTTGAAAATTTTACTTTACACCGTATCCTCTTTATCAAACGACAGTCCCTTATTGAAAAACAAATGACAACATGATATTGGCAATGGAATGATAAATACTTAGGTACCAAACATGGCATATTCATTTTGGAATTGGTCAATTTAATTCTAAAAAAACTTTATACAATTAAATCTAAACAAAATTCAGTGTCCACTTTCGTTTGAGAATTATAATAATAGACGGTAGTAATCAACAGATGCAACTTCCTGTGGTACGTACCATACATTCCTCAAAAATAAACCATTTGAGCAAAATTGAAATATAGTTGTGAGAGTTTTTAAATTCAGTTAACAGGGTAACATATTAAGGTGCATTTTTTTAACACATATACTGAAACGCAAAAGAAACGCAACTCGGGAATTTCCGCTAAAAAGTGTATGTACAATATGCTGATGTTAATCGAATGGTACATGACTACGTAAGATCTTTCCTTTCAGAAAAAAATACTGAAACAACACATAACACAGATAATAGTATTCCTTCAAAGTTTCATTATTGACAGAGTACGCGTTTGGCTCAAGCATAAGAGCAAACTTAGGATGCAAAGTTTTGCAGACTCTTTACGTTAAATACAGTACTGAACTGACTCAGTTTTTCAACATTTATGAATTTCTTGTTACAAGGTGTAGTGTGATTAAACCATCTACAACATCACAGTTGTATCCTTTCTCTAATTAACTGCAATATTTTATTAACAAAACATATTGGGATTTCTTTGGAATATTATGTGGAATTAAGTGTGCAGTATATACAATATATAGCGGAAATTTCCGAGTTGCGTTTCTTTTGCGCTTCAGTATATATATATTTGGAAAAATGGAATATAATTAGTGTGTATATTTGAATTGCGACCCGTCACCTTAGCCTACAGATTTTCTGATTAGAGAATCCATAGTTACCAGTTGGTACCACGAGGAGGTGTGACTAGGACTTGTTGTTATATAAAGCATAATTACGTTTTATATTACAACCATTTACCAACCTTCCGGCTTCTTGAGGACAGCTCGGATGACATGACAGCGCGCTGTCATGCTGTGGGAGGAAACCGGAGTACCCGGAGAAAACCCACGTGTCCGACGAGCGGGCGACTCTCAATAACAACGCCGAGACAGGGCAACTAACCCGGGTTGCATTGATGGACAGTGTGCGCTACCCGGACACCCTTAGCAAGAGCTCTAGATACTAACCATGAATTCGGAAGATGTAGATCGGCACGATTTTAAACACTGTATATTTATGTTTCGATACGCACTGAAATGTTTTTGTTTTTCTTCAAAATCTTTTGCGTCTAGTTCATTTATTTGCGAAAGCATAAATTATGCATATACGCAGCTTATCTAGAGCTCTGCTTAGCTGGATGTAGAATCTGGAAGACGGGTTGGAGATGTATTACAGCGAAGATGGATGTAGAATCTGGAATACATGCCGGTTTGTTGGCTGAATGGTGTATTACGTCATTTTCAGCACATTTTAGGCTATATATGACAGTCGTTTTTTAGCGGTGGATGCAGACAACCTACATTTTCCTGGGTAGCACCAGTATTACTGTATACCTCATTTTCTGAGTAGAACCAGTATTACTGTACCCTCCATTGTAAGAATTGACACATTCTCACAGAAGACTGACTGGATATGTATTACAGTGAAGATGGATGTAGAATCTGGAAGACGGGAGAATATGTATTTCAATGGACAGATGTAGAATCTGGTTGATTGAATGGAGTTTTACTTAATGTTCAGCACATATTAGGCTATATATGATAGTCGAATTTTCAGTGGTGGAAGCAGACCACCCACATTTTCCTTGGTATAACCGGTAATGTATACCTTCCGCCATCCGTAAGAATTGACACTTTCTCACTTACAAATGGAGCTCCCAGAGATGACAAATCCGGAAGACGGGCTGGAGATGTAGATTCTGGAAGACGGACGAATAGGTATTTCAATTGACAGATGTAGAATCTGGAAGACATGCTGTTGAAAACGTACGTAGAATCTGAAAAACATGGAAATACGTATTACAATGAAGACAGGTTTAGAATCTGGAAGGGTCAGGCTGGTAAAGACGTATGGAAAATCTGTAATACATGCAAATATGTATTGCAATAAACGGATATAGAATCTGGAAGACGGGTTGGAGATGTATTAAAGCGAAGATGGATGTAGAATCTAGAAGACAGGAGGCCGGTTTGTTGGCTGATTGGTGTATTACGTCATTTTCAGCACATTTTAGGCTATATATGACAGTCGTTTTTTAGCGGTGGATGCAGACAACCTACATTTTCCTGGGTAGAACCAGTATTACTGTATACCTCATTTTCATGGGTAGAACCAGTATTACTCTATACCTCCCTCCATTGTAAGAATTGACACATTCTCACAGAAGACGGACTGGATATGTATTACAGTGAAGATGGATGTAGAATCTGGAAGACGGGAGAATATGTATTTCAATGGACATATGTCGAATCCGTTTGGTTGAATGGAGTTTTACTTAATGTTTAGCACATATTAGGCTATATATGATAGTCGATTTTTCAGTGGTGGAAGCAGACCACCCACATTTTCCTTGGTATAACCGGTAATGTATACGTTCCGCCATTCGTAAGAATTGACACTTTCTCACTTACAAATGGAGCTCCCAGAGATGACAAATCCGGAAGACCGGCTGGAGATGTAGATTCTGGAAGACGGACGAATAGGTATTTCAATTGACAGATGTAAAATCTGAAAGACATGCTGTTGAAAACGTACGTAGAATCTGAAAGACATGGAAATACTTATTACAATGAAGACAGGTTTAGAATCTGGAAAGGTCAGGCTGGTGAAGACGTAAGTAAAATCTGTAATAAATGCAAATATGTTTTACAATGGACGGATTTAGAATCTGAAAGACAGGCTGGCAATGGACAGATGTCTGCTGTGACTTACTCCATCCAACGTCTTTGACTTTATGTAAAAAAGAAAACAAGTGGTTAATAAAAAATGAATCAATCTCGTCCTTACCATTTTTGCAGTAGTGGGATGACAGGCTCCATCCAACGTCCAACTTCTGACATCACGCAATGTTTGTGGCTTCTGACACCATCCAACGACTGTAACGCGACGTGGCAAAAATGTGTTACGAGGCACGACGAAATAAAAATGTGTTACGGGATGCGACGCGATGTTACGGACAACGTGATTCCTTTATAGCCCCACAAGACCCCACTTCCCTTTAAGAAAAGTGGGGTATAATAAAAATGGGTTACGCAAAGCGACTTACAAAAACGGGTCCCGGGAAACGACGCAACGGAAAAAAAGTGTTACGGGATGTGACGCAACGGGATGTAACGCAAAGGGATCTGACGCAACGGGGCAAACAAATGTGTTACGAGACGCGTGGCGATGGAACAAACATTTGTTATGGGACACGAGGCTATGTTACAGACAAGGTGATTACAATATATATCCCACTTCACTTTGTGTAAGTGGAGCATAATAAATTAATCTTGTCCTTACCATTTTTGCAGTGTTGAGATGACAGGCTCCAACCAACGTCTGTGACTTCTGACTCCATCCCACGTCTTTGACTTCATGTAAAAAAGAAAACAAATGGTTAATAAAAAATGAATCAATCTCGTCCTTACCATTTTTGCAGTAGTGGGATGACAGGCTCCATCAAACGTCCGACTTCTGACAGCATGCAATGTCTGTGACTTCTGACTCCATCCAACGACTGTAGCGCGACGTGGCAAAAATGTGTTACGGGGCGCAACGAAACAAAACGGGTCCCGGGAAACGACGCAACGGAAAAAAAGTGTTACGGGATGTGACGCAACGGGATGTAACGCAACGGGATCTGACGCAACGGGGCAAACAAATGTGTTACGAGACGCGTGGCGATGGAACAAGCATTTGTTATGGGACACGAGGCTATGCTACAGACAAGGTGATTACAATATATACCCCACTTCACTTTGTGAAAGTGGAGCATGATAAATTAATCTTGTCCTTACCGTTTTTGCAGTGTTGAGATGACAGGCTCCAACCAACGTCTGTGACTTCTGACTCCATCCCACGGCTTTGGCTTCATGTAAAAAAGAAAACAAATGGTTACTAAAAAATGAATCAATCTTGTCCTTACCATTTGTGCAGTAGTGGGATCACTGGCTCCATCCAACGTCCGACTTCTGACAGCATGCAGTGTCTGTGACTTCTGACTCCATCCAACGACTGTAGCGCGACGTGGCAAAAATGTGTTACGGGGCGCAACGAAACAAAACGGGTCCCGGGAAACGACGCAACGGAAAAAAAGTGTTACGGGATGTGACGCAACGGGATGTAACGCAACGGGATCTGACGCAACGGGGCAAACAAATGTGTTACGAGACGCGTGGCGATGGAACAAACATTTGTTATGGGACACGAGGCTATGTTACAGACAAGGTGATTACAATATATACCCCACTTCACTTTGTGAAAGTGGAGCATTATAAATTAATATTGTCCTTACCGGTTTGCAGTGTTGAGATGACAGGCTCCAACCAACGTCTGTGACTTCTGACTCCATCCCACGTCTTTGGCTTCATGTAAAAAAGAAAACAAATGGTTACTAAAAAATGAATCAATCTTGTCCTTACCATTTTTGCAGTAGTGGGATGACAGGCTCCATCCAACGTCCGACTTCTGACAGCATGCAATGCCTGTGACTTCTGACTCCATCCAACGACTGCAGCGCGACGTGGCAAAAATGTGTTACGGGGCGCAATGAAACAAA